>VZRE01003952.1:52778-71866 GCA_013396775.1 Cephalopterus ornatus | reverse complement strand
GGGGGGCAGGGGGGGCAGGTAGATGAGAGACAATACGGGAAGGAAAGAGCAGGAAATGGTTGCAGTCCTGTGTCAATGACAGAAGAAACTACTAAACTGGCTTAAGTGTCTTCCTCGCAAAAACACTATTCCCAGCAACACCCTTGGTAATTTCAATAAGTCAAGGACTGAAAAAAAAACCCTCAAAATTATGCAGAGGTTATGCTGCATTATTGTGCTTATGTCCAGTTCCTTTACATTAAGTTGACTGGTAATTAGGAGGACTCCGGGGCACCACCACTACATCCTTTTCATAAGAATTTGAGTTTGTGTGCCGAGGCTTGTGTGTCCAGTAGACTCCAAGATGGATGCTCTTTTGGTGCACCTGTGCGCATCTTTCGTCTAAGCCTTGCTTCCAGCCTTGTTTATAGCCTGAATTAAGGTTAATGTGTCTTTGTGTCTGCCCTCCCTTAATAACCTGAGAAGGAGCAACTTCAGAATTTCACTGGGATTTTAAATCTCAAAGATAGTTTTAAATCCTGTAACTGCAAATTACTGAACAGGTGAAGAGAATCACTATTATTTCTCACTGAAAGCAAGGATAAGCTAAGCTTTTGTCCATTTTCTCACTGCCAATGGAGTAACTTGTTTAGATTTGGCCTCTATAATTGCCACTTTCTCTCAGCTGGGTAGAAGGGAAAGGTCCCTTCAGTTTTGAAAGGTGTGTAATCCCGATTTCTCTAGACTAAAATTGACTAGCATAACCTAGTTTAGTTAGCATAACCTGTTCAGACTATGCCTCTTTTCTTTCTTTTGGTCTCCCTGCTTTGTTTCTCATATATTGTTCTCCTGCTTTGGTATTTTCCTGTTGGTAGAGTGGTATCTCGTTAACGAAGGAGTTGCATTGCATCCAGGGAACAAGCAACAGCATCCCAAATTAGTCTATGGCTCTGCAGTCATTTTCCTTTTCTGGAGCATTTTTGTTTGTTCTGTAACAGACACACTTCTTTTTAGCTTGGGTTTTCACTGCATCTCAGGGAGTTTGTTTTCAGCCAATTCCTGATTCCCTGTGATCTTCTCCTTCTTTTGTTGTATCCCAGCATGGTTAAAATCAGTTACGCCAGAGGAGCAGACCTTTGAGCCGCCTGTTCAGCTTCCATTGGCGTCACCAGGATCACCACCACCGTTTACTTCATTAGGAGCCAAATGAAGCGAAACAGGCTGCCTACGTCTGTACCATCACATGAGCCTGGATTAAAGTTCAGAGCAGAGCCCTGCTTCCTCACTGCCATCCCCCCACCCAGTAAGGGCATAAATTCCACCCACCTCTTGGGTTGCAGCACCCCGCAGTGCCCTGGGGATTTGGGGGCATGGGACCTCCCCCTAGGGTGGCAGGGCAGGCTTCATTGCATCACTTCAGCCAAGGAGCAGGGCAGGTGGGGCTGAAAGGGGGTCCTGAGGAGGCCACTAGAGCCCATGAGCATCCCCAGAGTTTGGCAGCACCTCACTGGTTCCACCCCAGGGCAAAAATCCTGCTCTCAAGGGGATAGGGGAGTAGAAAATCTGCCTTTCAGAGGGCAGGCTCACATTTCCATTCTGAGCCTACGAGCTGCAGGTCATGGTTTCAGGCTGCTTTTGAAAGTCCTACAGATTATTATTGTTTTCAAGATTGTTTATTTCATTATTTATCTTACAGATTTTATTTACTCCCGAGGCGTTGAGTCTTGGGGGCCTTGCCAAAGAAGTACCGTGGGCATAACAGAAGAACAGCTCAGAACAGCCTGATATTTAATCATGGGCTGTAAATATCTTTTACAGACTTCTCTGTTTTCAATTTGCAACTGTTGCTAAGCATAGAAAAATTACTGAATTAGTCAGCTTCATTTGTATTTCTGTTAAGGGAGAGATTGGAACATTAATTAAATTACATTTCAGATTTAAGGATAATAAAGGTATGTATTCCTATAGGAAAAGTAAAACAATAATATGATAGAAAATAAATAAGACATCAGAAAATTATGGCAACTATGCCAAAAGTAAAGGGCCAAGCTTTGCCAAATTCTCTGTCTTCCCCTCCATAGGGTTGTAGAGCTCAACAACCACAGAAGCACAGAGGATTGCAGGTGAGAAGAATTGCTTCCCTGGCTCCTGCCAGTTTAGGCAACAAGCATTAAGTGCTCAGGAAGGTTATCAGGAGAGGCAGCAAGAGTTGCTCTATGTCAAGAACATGGTGTCTTACTAGGGGCTCCCAGTGGAAGTGAAATTCCAAGTTTAAGTTTTATCAAAACACCCTGAAAGAGAACTGGAAGCCTCATTGCTGTGTAAGCAAACATTTTCTTAATCATTACCAGCTTTCCTAGATTCTGTTTCTTTCTCATCTTCCCTTAAAATATTTTGGTTTTCCGGAGCAGATCCAACTCTACAGCCTCTGCACTTGAAGATGTGACATATCAGAAAGGTTTGTGTTTGTTTGAATCTACAAAGCTTTTAACATGTGAAAAGGAAAGAATATTCATTCTGGCTGCACCCCCCCTCCCCAAAGCACCAGAGGTGCAGAGCTATGCCTCTGAGCCTTTCTCACTCACTGGAATTTTGCATTTCTATGTCAGCTGGGCCTCCCTGCCCTCAATCCTTAAGGCTGAGGTTCACGCAGGGTACAGCTGAAAATCGTTTGCAAGCAGTTGCAGCTGCAGAGTTTAGTTTCCTTGTGATCCCTGTGTCTTTTGCCCCAATGTTATTCTTATAGTTACATTCTTATCTTGATTTTAAGTTTCTAAGTGAGCGGCATTTTTGTTTAGAAGATACTGTTTTCCCTGGTATCGTTACAACTGGCTGTGTTTCGAGTATGTCAGGAGCTTAGTCAGCTGTTCTTGCAACCGAGACTTGTTTTTCTTCTTTTTATCCCTTTCATCCAGTGGAAAAAGTTTCCTGCTGCTCTCCCTACTGATATTTGATATCCTGGCTCCAACTGATGTACGTCTTAATCTTTTAAAGAACAGCATGTCAGCTACTCTGTTAATTATGACTCTTTTTGGTTTTGTGTCGTTTGGTTTGCAGGGTTTTTTTTGGGGGGGAGGGGGATGTTGTTGGGGTTTTTTTTTACTTACAAGATTATTTTGGAGGTGTTACTTCTCAGAGGAACGACTTTTTCTAATCCAACTCCCTCTTCTTAATAATAATAATGAAAAAAAAATCACTTGCTCATGCTTTGCAGTAATTTATTTAATCTACAAAAAAAAAAGGAATGCCTAGGGTGAGCAACACAACCAGTCAGCAGCTTTTCTGAATGTCTGTTACAAGTCATTATAATGCAAAAAAACAGAGAACTTGCGATATTTTTTTTTTTATTTTCTCTGAAAGTGTTTTTCACGCTAATAGCTTTCCTGATAATCCTCTTTCCTTCCTATTTTTCCCAGAAATATTATTTCTGGCCCCAACAGCAATCTACCTACATTGGAAAGAAACAGTGGGAACCCATTACTATGCAGTTATTGATCATGTTATCAAACCTATGACCAAGAGTCGTGCTAAAAGCTGTCCACAATGAGTAAATGTCAAAAACATTTCCAAAACTTTATTCATTGAACACAAAACTCTCCGTTTACCTTTACAAGTATTTGTTTCCCACCGTTTTTGGCAACAGGAAGCTTGAAGAGGTAAAAACCACAAGTATACAAAAGTAGAAATACTGAAGGAATGTTTGAAAGGTAGATTGACTTATTTTACAATTTAATAGATTAATTGCCCAGATCTATGTTATTTGTAAAAACCCCTGCAACACTGTTCGTATACCCTTAGTGGTGAACAAGTGGAACTCCTGAGATGACAGCTCTGATACTGTCACTTCTAGTTCAATAAATCATTGTCTTCCTTTGCTAAGCTGCATAAAGTCATTGGCTCAAGGTCAACTTCTATGTGATCCTTAAAGTGTCCCCAAACCAGCTCTGCCACAGCCTCATACAAGGCAGCACCGTACTGCAATGAAAAATATAGAATACACCCAGATATTTGAACCTTCAGAATCCACTTTTAAAAATCACCTTTAAAACCCCTTTGATGAGTTTAAGGTCACGGATTATTTGTAGTTCACTTTCTGCCAGTCAGGGATTTACATTTCCTCCACCAAGAAAGTTGATGCCAAAAACCGAACTCTGGCCAGAATTCTTTTTCCTATAATAACATCTCCCTTGCTTACTCTTTTATAAAGCAAACTCCTTAATTGCTTCCAGGAATATTCTGGAATTCTGCTCTTCTCTGGTGTATTTCAACTTGCCCTTTTTTATCTTTTGTGGTGCTTTTCAGCATTCTTTCCTCAGCTAGCTGTTCAAATTGAATCCTCATAATTCACTAGATGTTGTAATTGGGGGGAAAAAAAAAGGAAAAAGAAAATAGAAAAAAAGAAAACAAGCCTGAGGTTTCTCTTCGAATGAAAAGCTCATAAATAAGAGGTTTTACCTGGCCAAAAGACCCTGGAAAAATCTGAATTTCATATGGGAAGGATCACAGAGCAAAATACAAATACAAGAACAAAGTAGTTTTTGAAGCAGTTGCTGAAAGCATAAACAAGATCAGAAAAAATGTTAGAAAATGAAATGTAATTAGTACAGGGTTTGGGGTTTTTTGAATACTGTATTGGGAAACACAGTCTTAATTGGGGGGGGGAGGGAAGATGACAGAAAAACTGCATGATAGAAGCTTAGGGTCAGAGTTCAAGAAGTAGCTGAAATAGGCACATAAATAGCCGTGGAGAAGCACTTCTTATGTCTTTGACCCAATTTTACAAAACCTCAAAGGTAATTCCAGTTTTACATGAGCAAGAAATGTTTCTGCGTGAACACAGGGCGAGTGAAAGCAGTACAGGCATTTAAAAAATAAGATAAGGTGTTTCTACAGACATAGCCTATGGAAACCTTTTCCAAAATTTAATCACTACTTTTATGTCCCTTATCAGCAAAACCAAGGAATTCATCCAATAAAAGTTATGTCCATTGAATTTAGAATAAATTAAAGAAAAGCATTTTTACCTGCAATAGGTGTGCAATAAGAAAATAATGCTTTGGGCAGTTTAGGTAAATTTTGAGGATGAATAATTCTGTGGCTGATAATAATACCTGCAGTTATCACACATACCAAGTTAAGCAGAATTAAAATAAGGGTGGTTAAATCTCATTCTTGTATGATATAAATTAAACTGGCAAAAATCTTCCAAACTTTATTTATCATGGCACTCTATATATTTTTAGGCAATACTAAAATATGTTCACCTATTTTTGGAAGCCTTTGCTTCTTGGGTACAGCTGATAATAGAACAGTGGATCACTGATATCATCTGGCATCAAACTATTTTTGGTGTCTTTGGTGGAAACCCACAAGGCCTGCAAACGCAGAAGCAGAAATTCACAGCAAGAACAATATATTGCATTGTGCATATATTCTAAAGGATGTTAAAACATTAATATAGCAGTCTTTAGTATGTTTTTAATTTCCTGCTTTCGTACTTTGTAAGACTTAAAACCTTTTTCTACATTGATTATTCAGAGCACATGCTGCTGCATGTTGGCGTGGAGATCTGAAAGAGGGAGTTCTGTCACTGAGAATTTCTACGACCTTAATGAGCTCCCCAGCCCTTCATGGACTGTTGAGGAAATCCAAGTCCTCAGAGGGATAATTCTCAGTGGTTTTTTTCATTCACAAGCCCAGCTGCATATCAACTGGTGCTGCGTGTGTAGAGCACGCAGATTAGCTTTTCATTTCTACAACTCTATATTTTTAATTACCCTCTCATTGGGCATTATTCTGTTTTTATAAACTTGTCTGTTCTTACTAATACAATGTACTCGTCAAAAAGGCAAAAAGAATCCCAGGAGGTATCAGCAAAGGTAGTCACAACAGAGACTACCTGCAAATACAAAGGTACATGGGATACAGAAGTAGGGGGACTGTAGTACAAAACACTGTTGAGGTCTCATTTGAAATACCATGTGCAATTCTGGTTTTATATATTAAAAAACAAAACGTGTGGATAAATGATGATTAGGTAAATGGAGACCCCCATTCTCCTGTAAGAGAAGTCTGAAGCTTGGTAAGTTCCATATAGTACAAGAAAAGCTGTGTGTGTACAGGACCATTCATCACAAGTTTCTGCACAGATATGTCCTGAAGGGTAAATATCCATTTAGGCTATAAAATAATATTGGTGTGCAAAAAATAAATCAGGTATAAACTGATACTGGAGTTCTAGCTGGAAATTTCTGATCATCCATGGAGGCTCTGAAACAGCCTTCAAATATGAGGAATGGGAACAGGAAATGTCTTTTAATTAAAAAAACCAAACCAAACCAACATGCACAGTTAAATCACAAGAAAGCAAATCACTCTGTCCTCTCTGGTACTGAATAAAAAACCCTGCACTTCTCAATGTTGGATAGTGTAATATCCCCAAGAAATACCAGACATTCCCACATGTTTATTCTCATCAGAGAAGGAAGTGGAGAACAAGAGCTAGTAGGACACTTTACATTCAGTGTCCTACTATTTTCAGTTGTGGCCATTTGGAATGACAAGGGCTATGCAGAGAGGTATAATCCAGTCTACATCCAGCTCACCCCTATGTAAGAGCTTTGATACTTCTTTGCATCTGAACACATGGTTATCTGATGTGGCAAGACAGAATTATCCTTCTCCCAGTCTACTTTTCAGCTGCATCACTTTTCACTACTTGATTTTGTTCATCACAATTTAGGTACTGCCAGTTAACAAAGCCGTGAGTGAGGACCGCATTTTACTACATAACGAAATACTTCTCAGTGACTGCATGAAAAAAAACGTACACAGCCACCATGAACAGAAAATGAAACCGTAACACGTATCTGGTTTATGAGCTGAAGGTTCACTGTCCCCTGGGAACCATTCAATATCACAGACAGATTTGAAATACAACTTCCCTAACAGCGGGGTCTGATAACAAAGTCTCAGTTAGAGACTGGAAAAGATCATAGCTGCAAAAACTGCACCTGAAAGACTGAGCTGTTACTTCTCTGCTGCAAGCAGATAACAAAAAGTGTCCATGGAAACAATTTTTATGCTTATCTAACAACCGCTGATGAGCAAAAAGACATGCAGGACGTGGATTACAGAGGATAGGCAAATATCTAAACTGATAGGGGGAGTCATCATCCTTTCCACACTTTTCCATCAGTTCCTCTGGCTTGGTAGCATCACTCCCAAAGAGATTTTGTCTCAGTCTCTTAGTTCTCACGCATGTTCTGGTCTGTCTAAGGCATCATACTAAGAATTCCTGGATCAGTGGACTATCAGAGTATGTGATAGACCTTGTGTGCACCTCAAATTAGGAACACTTAATAGCACATTCATGAGAATTTCTACTTGTGAAGAATAAGCAATAAACCTCTACCAGAGCTTCCCCCTAGGCCACCAACTCAGCTTTCAGATTATGAGTGGTCTGACCACACCATCTACCATCTCCATGTCAGTGGCTACGGATTAATTCAAAACTACCTTCAGTATAACTCACCTCTTGTCATAGTTCACATGTTGTCTTATCTCAGTGGCACCTAAAAACCAAACCCAGATGCTACGTGCATGTTTTTCTTAAACAAGGTCGTACATGGCAGATTCACAAGAGAAACGTCTCAAATGTTATCTGAGACAGCTCGTGCTTTTTTAAACTCGGAGATCAATGTTGTCAAGCTGTTTCTCCACACATGCAAACAGTAACAAGGCTAAAATAATATTAGATCTGTCTTAATTTCAAAACAATCCTCCAAAATGAAGTGAAGGCTGCTGAAGTGATTAATCTGCTGACTTAAAGCACAGAAACTTACATAGCGCTTTGAGATAATCTCTTGCACAAATGGAAAATCACTGGAAAGGGAGGCCACGGATAAAATGTGATACTACAGGTGATAGCAGTTAACTCTTTGGGTTCTGAAGCTGTGTGAGAATTAGACCTTCAAAAATTCAAGACCTTGTCTTCACACAGATCACAGCTATGCTTTGCAACATGTTCTTGAAACAGCTGACCTTTGCAAAAATTATACGGACACTTAGCTTTGAAAACCTATTATATCAATCTCCACTGCCTTTCTTTGTTGAAGCGTTCAGGACTCACAGCAATAAAATCAGGAAAACCAGTAGATTTTCATACTGTTGAAAGTCATCTGTGGGACATCTCAGGACTAGGAGTATAAAACTATGACACAAGTTTAGTGAATGTGCTCAAAACTGAGGATGGATATTGGAATACTCTTATTTCTCCTTGCCTCTTTCAGACTGTTAAAAGTAGTCAAGGCAGGTCTGTTACATTTACACTTATTAATGGCAAGATAGCAGAGGTCTTTCTTACTCCAGGAGCCTAAATTGTAGGATATAGCTCTTATGGAATGACAGACATATACAAGAAAACTCCTCTCAGCTAGAGATGAATTTTTTGTTACTCCTTAAAATACAGTAGTGTATCTCCATATTTAGTGTTAATTTATTTTTAATTTCAGCAGAATTTTCCCAGCTGCTAGATGCCTCGAGTGCTAGTTAGCAGCCCACTTACCCTAAATTCCAACTCTAACAATGTACCCTCCTTGAGGCACTGACTGTACCAACATAATTAGACCAGGTCCAATTGCTCTCACCAGCCTGCATCCACCTGCCTCCATAATTCTCCTTTTGCAGTCCCTTCCACCTCTCTCCTCAGTCTTTAGCTGTCAGCACCTGAGATGAGCACCAATGCACCACAGCTGTACAGCTTTTGTGAAAAGAGGTAAGTGATGAGAAAACCTATTCACCCATTGCCTCTACTGCTTCTGTCCCCACAAGGAAGGAAGGAGCTGGGCATAGGCTCAGGTCCCTGCCCTTGCTCCTTCCTTAGACCTTGCCTGAGAGGTTTGGTGGGTCAGCAGGATCATAGCCTGGCCTTGCTACCTTCTCTTGGCTTTCAACCTGCCTCTTGACTACAGACCTGATTGCTAATTACCAGGCTGCTAATTGAGCTCTGTTACCATCACTGGAGCCTCTCAGCTCTTCTTATTTGGGTGCTGTGAGATGGCACCCTGGTTGGTGTTGCCATTGCTCCTGCCTGATGTCACCTTTAGCTCCTGACTTGCCTAATTAAGGTCTGTATTTAACTTTCACGCACTGGAAGATGCACTGTCATTCTACAGAATTACTATGTATAATTAACCAATGTATTTAGCATGTATTTCTCAAGTTGTGCTGTTCGTGATAATCTTTGCTGAGAAAATCAAAGCAGTACCTCCCTCAGCTGCTATCAAGACAGTCCAAGGTGATGATCATAATTCTTCTGTACATAAAAGAAGAGAAAAGCAGAAGAGGCCTGATGAATGAGAATTTTTGTGCTTTGAAGGCAGTCTGAAGACACTGTCCTCATATTTCAAAAGCCCTATAAACTGCCATTAACAGGGTCAAATGCAGCATTGAACATGACTCTTGTCAGAAATGAATTAATAAAAAACAGGCACCAGTGACAGGCTTCTCCCTTAGTTAGCCAGATTTCACTCTACAAGAGTTTTTACTCAAGAAGTAAAGTGGTAAGTAACTAAAATAAAGAGCTTGTTTCAATGACTGGTAATCAAGAGAGTGAACTTCATTAATTCCCATTGGATAATAAGGAATAGTCAGTACCAAGACCACCCATCTTACTTTCACTGTATATAATTCAGCTATATAAATCCACAGCTATATATAAATTAAGATTTTTTTTTTCAAAAAAATAAACATTTGTGAGGCTTCAGTTATCCTGCAGCTCTTGAACTTTTATGCTTTCTCTGTGAATGTGTATTTCCTTCTGACCTCAGGTGGCAACGCACTCAGGACTCATGATAGCACTAAAAAAAACATTTACTTTGTTAGCATTAGTCATCTTGTTCCATTAACTTGTCAGCCATGAGTAAAAACACTCAAAGACTCTCTTCTACTTCAGGCTTTCGTGTGGCTGCTTATACAGCATAAGATTTGATCATTAAAATTTGATTCCTAGTGCAGAACCTCAAATCCTGTAGCAGCAGCATCAGCAACGTTCTCTCTCTCGTCACACCATACAATGCACATTCTCAGAATTGAAAACATGAACTTGCAATCACAGTTCCCTCTCCTATGTTCACAAGATGTGCCAGGACCACTTTGCTAAGCTGTGCTTGACTGATATTTTCCACAGCAGTAGCACACACTTTTCACAAAAAACAGTGACAGAAAGTTGTTTATAGAGACAATGCTTTTTGATTATAGTTTAAACTTCTAACTCTACCAGCCTGAGTTAGGAGCCTAATTTTATTGCTTATTCTGTACTCAGGGATGAGACAGAATTCAGCTCATGAGCCTCTTTGGTCTCTTTTGGCTTGGCACAATGCAAACCTCTCTGTATCAGATGTTTTCACAGCAAATGGCTATCACTGTGTAGACAGAAGTTTGTACTCAACTTTTGTAAGAAGTTGAACACACTGCTGAAAAACAAAACTCATCAGTTTGCTTTGTTAACAAGTTTTTATTGTTTATATATTAAAAACTTTGATGTGTAATAACTCATATTACCATGTCTGTTCCAAATGGGACACAAGAAGCAAAAGAATCACATGGTTAATAAGACCTGCATTCACTCCATGTTTTAGAACACAAAGATTCATTGTTTTGATTGTAATCCAAATTAATCTCTTTAATGCATCAGGAAATAACTTGCATATCTTGTGAAGGCTCTTGAAGACTACCCTATAGATAGTTCATGCAGTTACTATACTCAAAATAATCTCCTCTAAGGCACAGACTGAGTTGTTGAGCAGCACATATGTGCTCTTGCTGCCTGTGCCATAGTTGTTGATGAGACATACAGGGACCATGGCTTTAATAAGAATTAACCTACTTCAAAATTTCAGGATCACCGTCTTTCATCCTGATAGAAACTTCAGTATGTAAATATACACAGTCATCAATATTTCCATGTGTTGGTGTGGCATCTGTATAAATGATGTTTATTACATTTAGACAGGAAAAAGGAAAATACCAACAGTGTTAAGAAGAATAAAATAACCAGCAAATATAACTGTGTAAGTCTAATGCATAATACAATCACAGTTAAATATCTCATTTGTCTCAACCCTTAAAATGAGGAAAGGCAGAAACACTTAAAGTGTCACTGAAGGACTAATTATCTTTTAATGATAGAAATGCTGCTGCTGACAATTACATTTAATTAAATTATTTACTAGGCATTGACTAATTAACTAGAGTTTCGTATGTGTGAAGGAATCTGAGTAGCTATTATTGTTGTATTGCTTGTAACTCAGTATATTGCTAGAGCATGTGCACATGGATTCTGCTGCAATCTCTATGAACCGATATCCCAATTATGCCATTGCCACTCATTGCTCATAAAAAGCACCAAGTCATATGCAATGTTATTTCCCTCACAGACCTGTGAGAAAGAGAAGTGAAATCCAATTACTAGCTGAGAACATGACATCAGATGCCCTGTTTGCTTCCCCCGGTAGGTAATTGCATACATTCCTGTGTGGGTGAATATTTGTTTTATCCAATTTCTTTTAAGTCTGTATGGAAAATTGAGACCTCCATACAGCAATGGTATAATGAAACAGAATATTTTGATGGCTCTCTGCTCTTACAAATTGCTTGATATGGACCAAATCCCAAACCGCTGAAGTCAACAGAAGATTGACACGAGTAGACTATCGGAAAGGTGTTGCATTCAGCAGAATATAAAGTGGTGAGATCTCATCTTCAAAGAAAATACTTTGATTTGATATCCAAGAAACATAAAGAAACCAGAAATACAATTTTAGTACTATGATATAATGGTCTTTACTTTTACTCTCTCCGTGTAAGCCTTAAGAATAACTCTCGGCTTCTGTTTTTCCTCAAAGAACAATCAGGTTTTGTTCAATTCACTAGATCTGCATGGGAATATTATTTTGAATTAGAGTTCTTTGAATAAGCTTTTTTTCATACATATCATAGGATATTTAAAAGACAAGTAGATGTGGCACTTAGTGGTGGACTTGGCAGTGTTAGGGCAATGGTAATGGGCTTGCTGATCTCAGAGGTCCTTTCCAACCTAAATCATTCTATGATTCTATGACATCAGCACACTCATCTGGACCTGATTATCTCTTGTATCACCAGGACAGTATTTGAATATCCTGAGAATGCTTAACTTCAAAAATTAATTCCAGAACACTGTCTCCATGTACGTTCTGTTTTATTTCCTGTATAATACAAAAGAGTATCACCAATGTCACTTCTGTTAGCCTGGGAACAGCTTGAATAGACTCAGTACAAAAGGAAACTACCCATGTGTACCATTACTCATACCTTTAATTTCATCGAATTTCCACCAGGGAAATCACTGACTATGACCATTTAATTTTTTACCTAATAGTTACAGCATCAAGATTAAAAAGCACTATTGAGAGATGCAGCTTTAGGCAATGCAGGATAAAGTTAACAAAACTGAGCCCATAAGAGCTTCCCCAAGTAACTGAGAGACAAAATGAACCTGAAGTACTTATTTCAAGTTTTAATTGGTCCCGCTCAGGCTTCCATCTTTTCCTTATCACACCTGCTTTATTAGAGACCGTTAAGGTAGCAGGAATTTGTTCCTGTAGATAGTAATAGACATTAATATTGCTGTAATTTTGTGTTTAAACAAGCTAACTATAGTGAGCTCCTCCAGTATAAATCAGAAATCTCACTAATTAAGCCTTTGTTCACCCCAGGAGTTCACAGTAAAACCCACCTCTTTATTTCAGTGAATTTCACCCTACTGATTTTACTGAGACAAAGATTTCACTCCAGATCTTCTAATCTAATGAGAGGGATTAGGGTTGCAATGCCACATCAGACACATACAGGCAATTATAAATAGTAGTGACTGGGATTTTGCTCCTGTCTAAATCCTTGTAGTGGGAACACAGCATAGCACACATAGAGTGGCAGGAAGTTTGGGGTTTTTTTCTGGGATGCAAGGGTTCTCTACTAAGAATCCATCACTCTAGATATAGGAGGCCTGGGAGCATTATTAAAAATATTTTTGAATTGGTGTCCAGCAGATTGAAGGCAGATTGATTTGGAACATGTGGTTTTACAAAGAATTATAGGGTTTTTTCCAGAAACCAAATACTGTTACTGCAGTTTTCCATGACAGTTGAAAAAGTCTCCAGTCTCAAAGACAAAGTCTCAAAGACTGCCTATGAGAGTAACTGTAGTAGAAATGGAGCCGGTAGCTTCCATGAACAGCAGATATAAAGCATTTTTGGTGTGTTTCAACAGTTTAAAAGAAAAAAAAAACCCAAACCCCCTCCTTTTTCATTCATTTCTATTGAGATCAGCTCAAGGCAATATAATCCAAAAGCCTTTTTCCCTATGGTTAAGAGACAGCTCATCACATCCCAGGTCACGTTGTAACCTGAGGAAAGTCTAGACTACCCCCTTCTAATCTGTATCTTGAAGGCTGGTAAGTCAATATAATTGAAACCTACCCTGAAGTGATGGTCAGCAGACTGAAGTTACAGGGAAGGCCTTTTCTTTGAAGTATCAATTTCCAAACTAAGGGTTCAACATTCATGTCTATCTCAAACTCTCTTTCTATCATACTTAACTGAAAAAGAACGAATACATGGATCTTCGCATTTAAGTGGCAAAATCTCCCGGCTTGCCCACGCAAAACTCTCCTATTTTCCTGACACTCACTGTTCCACAAAAGCTGCCTTTAATGTTGGAATTAGCAACATTATTGGTTGTCTAGTTGAGTTACAATGCTATTTCACACATGACAAAGCCGGCTCAAGTAAGATAATGCTGCTTTTAAGCTTATCATACTTGTTATCTTGCTGAAACATGACTTCTATTGTCATGACCTGCTAAAATATCACTTTTCAGCAGAAAGGAAAAAGCTCAGCAAGAAGCCAAGTGGATACTAAGGTGCAAAGTCGGGTATCACTTTTTTTTTTTTCCTTTATTATGAAAATACACCTTTCAGTATTTTCTGTGGAGTTCTGGCATGAATTTTACTGAGCAAGTACCTATTACAGCTTTAGTTTCAAGTATATCCATTGTATTTGTCTAAAACTGAGGGAAATTTAATGCTATTTTGGAAGGCTCAAATAGGTCATAAATTCTAAGGTTTTGACTACACTTTCAGCTGAGTCCCTTCTGCCTCCCACAAGTCCCCGCTGGCCTTAGAAAACTGAAATACCACTGGCATGAAATGTGTGAAGTAACATGCAAATGTACGGAAAGACAGGTCTCATTCTGCCAGTATAGGGAATCCTCCGCCCCGAGGCAGGTAAAATACACCAAACAGGTTTCTTAATGCCTTAAATCATTATCTACTTGATCCTCCCAAGTACCTGAAAACCAGATTTGAAGTGGTTCTCCAAAACAGGTGTTTTTCACGTTTCCAGTCCCTTGACTACCCAAATCTTCCAATGAAAAACTAGATTCTCAGAAATTTTTTAAGAAAGAAATATTCACTGCATTAATCCTTGTATTTCATAATCACAGGGAGAGGGAGATGTTCACCAGGCAACACTGGTAAAGCTTCCCTGGAATTTTATTTCCTGTTTGAGATACCATATTTTAAGGAAAAATGTGGCCTATTCAGAGAGTCTTCAAGGGGAAATCAAAAAGAATGTCTGGAGGCAAAAATAAAGACCAATGAAGAAAGAATGGAAAAGTTTAAGTTACTTATTTCAAACAAGTCAATTAAAAGAGTTAAACGGTAAGTCCACTGAAAAAAGTCCATTAAAAACTCTGCATGAAGAAAGGGAACAATTCTTCCTTTTCCCTTGTAAGACATAGGAGCCAACAAGTAAAATCAGTTTGTAAACTCAAAATAAAGAGGAGACAAATTTTCCCAAAGCAGGTAGTTAACCTGAGGATCTTACTGCACCGGATGCTATGAATTAAACAAGAACAAAAATTATCTAGAAGAACATGTACCAATCTAATTCAGTAAGTCTTCTAATACTTGTAAGAGAATAATTTGTTCTCTAAATTCAGTGAATAATACAAGAGCAGATGTGCATTTCAGCAAAAAAACCCAAAACAAAACTAAACAAAAAACTCCACCCCAATCCAAAACAACACAGTTTTAATTTGAAAAAAAGATCTTTTTTAAAAGTTTGAGAATAAGAACCATTGAGGTGAGTTGTCTGGGAAGAGGAGAGAAGTCTTTCAAAGTCAGGAGTGCTGCTGCTGCAAGAATAAGACAGCACATTTAGCCAGGTATTCACTGTATTAACTGGCCATTGATCGGGCAAATTGTCCAATCTTCAGTGAATAAAGAGCACCAGAGTTTTATTTGATGTATTCAAGCACTCAAGAGGGGTTTAAGAAGACCCTGGCATCAGAAACATGTTTGATAAAGTCTGGTATCCATCTCTGAAGAGACAGATAAACTATATTTGTGTTCTTTTGCTTATAACCTACGAGGCAGTTTCCATCTTTTGTTCAATGGGCTGCACATTCCTCTTCTGAATTAAAGATTTTTTTTTTCCCAGGTATTCATGCTTTTTAAACAAAAAGTTTTGCTACCTATCATGAGACGTGCTGTAAAATCATAGAATGGTTTGGGTTGGCAGGGATCTTAAAGATCCTCTACTTCCAACCCCCCTGCCATGGGCAAAGACACCTCACACTAGATTGGGTTGCTCAGAGCTCCACCCAACCTGGACTTGAAATTCCAGCAACTGAAGTGTTTTTTAATAATTGTTGCATTGCAATTTAGCTAGCAAAAGCAGCAAAGAAACAGAAGTTTTGCCAGAAATAAAGAACACATGACAAACTTTACTTTTACGTTTTCTTTACTTTTTTGTAGTCCCACCTGCTGGTAGTTCTTCTACTCTAACAGGGAAGTTAAGACATGAGAATGGCTATGTTAACAAGTAATGTAGTGGACCAATGGCCCCATCTTTAGGGTGAAACAGTGCTGAGGGACCATCACCGATAGCACATGAAGCTCTGGGGAGTTAATTCTAGCTTTAATTTGCTGCCACAGCCCAAATGCTCTTACACAGCTACAATGTATTTGGTGTACTGTTACCTTACCTTTTCAGTTCAGCCCCATCCAAATGAAATATACAGTTCATACGTTCTGTAAGTGCCTGATCACATGAGCCAAAACAACACTGAAACAGGTGAGATCAGGAGATTCCACTCAAAAAGCATGTTTCTGGTCTAAACTTAACATTAGTAGCACCTTTTCTGTTTCTGATTTCCTTTCTGGGTCTTTGCTCTTTCCTGCTATCCTGTCTCCAGAGCACTCTTAGAATCACAGAATCATTAAGGTTGGAAAAGACCTCCAGGATCATCAAGTCCAACCGTTGACTGATCGCCAGCTTGTCAACTAGACCAGAGCACTAAGTGCCACATCCACTTGGTTTTGAACACCTGCAGGGATGGTGACTCCACCACCTCCCTGGGTAGCCCATTCCAATGCCTGACCACCCTTTCAGTGAAGAAATTCCTGATATCCAAACTGAACCTCCCCTGGCACAGCTGGAGGCCATTTTGTCTTGTCCTGGGACTTGTTACCTGGGAGAAGAGGCCAATGCCTACCTGGCTATAACCTCCTTTCAGGTCACTGTAGAGAGCAATAAGGTCTCCCCTGAGCCTCCCTTTCTCCTGGATAAACACCCCCAGCTCCCTCAGCTGCTCCTCACCGGACTTAGTCTCCAGAGCTTTCCTCATCTCCGTTGCCCTTCTTGGACCCTCAGCGCGAGGGGCCCAGAACTGACCACAGGATCCGAGGTGTGGCCTCACCAGTGCCAAATACAGGGGGGCAATCCCTGTTCCAGTCCTGCAGGCCACACTATTTCTGATACAACCGGGTTGCCGTTGGCCTTCTGGGCCACCTGGACACACTGCTGGCTCAATGTTCAGCACCCTCAGGTCCACTGGGCTGTTCCCGTCACAGTATTCCACTTGAACAAGGATGGATGAGGAAAAGACACGCTTGTTTAAAGTTTACTTGGATACAGTGAATACTAGCAGCAGTATGGACTGTTCCAAAGACAACTCCAAAACAAGCTAAAGAGGAGAAGTGCTGAGACTAGCCGCAGCAAGCTGGAGGACAGACAGCCAGAGATCTTCTGTACATTAGTTTGCTATGCCCCACACCGCTGCATTCCAGTCATATGGTTCCTTTGATGTATCACATTCCAGCCCATGAGATTATTTAGTCTTTTTTGTAAGATTAGAAAGAAGGGAAAATAATCCGAGCAGATCTACTATTTGGCTCAACACCTGGTGACTGCTTAACCAAAACACAAGGGTTCTTTCATGTTCCTGCTCCTGACCACACCAGTGGCACAACCCATGTCCCACAGCTTCTCACACATCCTGGTTCCTACTCCCACCGGTATGACCACACCTGATCCAACTCCTGGCCCTGCTCCTTTGCTCTGTCCCCAGCTTTCACGGCACTATTTCCCAAACAAAGAGCTTTTTCAGTCATCAGAAAGTCAAACCCCGGCTGCAGGAACCATGTCAAATCCTATTTCTGATAATTAAATTCCATCTAATCTATTCGTAATCCTTCAAACACTGTAAATATTTGTTTTTTTGATTAAGAAAACAAAGCTAAAGCCACGGGGGGGGGGAGGGGAGAGGGTAGGATTGAAACTCTTGGCAGGACTCTCCCTGCAAAGGGGAGATGCCCAGGTGCCTGGGAATGCTCCAGGTCTCCCTTTCAACTAGCCCTCATCCCCGAGGCTTCACCAGCTCCTTCCTCGGGGAAGGCAGAGCATCCCGAGGGTGCACCGGCTCCTTTCCCCGGGAAGGCAGAGCATCCCGAGGGTGCACCGCCTCCTTCCCAGGGAAGGCTGACGGCAGAGGCCGCAGCAGCTCCCCCCTCGGGGAAGGCGGAGCCGTGCCGAGGCTGCCCCCGCGGCCTCAGTCCGGGGCGCGGCCCCGGCCCATCCCACTGCCATTGGGACCGCACCTCCCGGGCATCGATGACTCGGCGCTTGAAGCGCGCCGCCTGCCCGGGGCGCCGCCGCAGCGACACAGCGCGGGACCCATCGAGGAGTCGGCGCTCGACTGCCAGCGGCGTGCCCGAGGCGGCGGCCGCCATGTTGGAGCCTGGCAGGGGCGGTCCCGGGGCCGTCCGGGAAGGGCAAGGGCCGGTCCTGCTCCGAGGGGGGAACAGCCCCGAGTCCCGGCGCGGCCCGGGGGCTGACCTGCTGGAGAGCAGCTCTGGGAGCCTTGGCGGATGACAAGTTGGCTATGACCCGCCAGCGTGCCCTTGATGCCGGGAGAGCCCATGGAATCCAGGGGTGCATTGGGAAGGTCGAGGGAGGTGATCGTGCCCCTCTGCTGTGACCTGGTGAGCCCACATCTGGAGTGCTGTGCGCAGGTCTGGGCTTCTCAGTGCAGGAGGGAAAAGGAGCTGCTGGAGAGGGTCCAGCAGAGGCCACAAAGGTGAGGAGGGGTCTGGAGCATCTCTGATGAGGATGGGCGGCGGGATCTGGGCATGTTTAGTCTGGAGAAGGCTGAGAGGGGATCTCATCCATGCGCATAAATATCTCAAAGGCAGGTGCCAAGAGGACGATGCCCAGCGACAGGACAAGAGGAGCAACGGCCATAAACCAAAATACAAGAAGTTCCACCCCAACACGAGGAAGAACAGCCCTCCACTGAGGGTGGCACAGCCCTGGCACAGGCTGCCCAAGGGAGGGCGCGGAGTCTCCCTCTGTGGGGCCGTTCCAAACCCCCGTGCTCCTGGTGCCACCCGCTCGCGGTGACCCTGCCCTGGCAGCGGGGCCGGGCGGTCCCCAGAGGTCGCTGACGCCGCTGCCATCCCGATCCCGTTCCCGCTCCCACTCCCGCTCCCTTCCCGCGGCCATGGGCGGAGCGGCGGCGGGAGCGCCGCGCATGCGCAAGCGGCCCGCGCGGCGGTCGATGGCACAGGCGCGGTGGCGCCGTCCCTGCGGCCCGCGGGAGGAGGAGGAGGCGGGGGGGGGAGAAGAAGATGCCGGGGAAGCTGAAGGTCAAGATCGTGGCAGGGCGCCATTTGCCGGTGATGGACCGCGCCAGCGACCTGACCGACGCCTTCGTGGAGGTTCGTG
>VZRE01003952.1:0-52763 GCA_013396775.1 Cephalopterus ornatus | reverse complement strand
AAGACGAGGCTCAGGGGAGACCTCATCACTCTCTACAGCTCCCTGTAAGGAGGTTGTAGCCACGTGGGTGTTGGTCTCTTCTCCCAGGCAACCAGCAGTAGGACAAGAGGGCATGGTCTTTAGCTCTGCCAGGGGAAGTTTAGGTTGGAAGAATTTTTACAGAGAGAGTAACGAGACGTTGGAATGGGCTGCCGAGGGAGGTGGTGGAGTCGCCGTCCCTGGAGGCGTTTAGGGAAAGACTGGCCGCGGCACCCGGTGCCATGGTCCTGCTGCCGTGGTCCGCTGGTGTTCGGTCACGGGTTGGGCTCGGTGGTCCCGGAGGTCTCCCCCAGCCTCATCGATTCTGTGATTAGACAGATGCGTTGTAAGGAGGGTGGAGAAGTAATAAAAGCATTTTTATGTCGTTTGTATCACTGAACATGTGAGTGGCTGTACAGGCTTTGCTTTTACGGGCAATATTCGTGTTTCCATTCGGAACTTAAGAGCGTTTGAAAAATATGAAAATTTAAAATGTCTGAAATAATAAAATGTTTTCGAAGAGGGTTTTTAGTCAGCAAATATTTAACGTTATTCGCACATTTATATCACTTTATTGAACCCGAAGCATCTAGCGTCAACCTTCACGACCGTGTAGTTAACAGGCAATATGTAGGGTGGTTTTTCAGAAAGGGGTTGTAAAAAAAGTTGATGTGCAAAATAAGTGAAAGTGGTCGAGGCCAGATTGGATGGGACTCCGAGCAACCTGATCCAATGGGTGGCATCCCTGCCCATGGCAGGGAGATGGGAATGAGATGATCTTTAAGGTCCCTTCCAACCCCAACCATTCTGTGATTTCTGTTATTTCTCTTACATAATCCTTATGTTTTTTGATTCATTATTTCCAGTATAAATAACTTAGAACATTTCAGAAGCATTCCATAGATTCAGGAATCATACTCTGAGAAAAAGCAAAGAGGTGTTTAAAAACGGTGTGCAGTGAAAGTGCGTGCTGGTACCACAAATGGTGATTGAGGTTGGCGCAATACTGAAATTAAAGGTAGGAAGACAGAATGTCTTTCTGGGATAAATTGAAAGGTCTGATAATATTAATATCAAAATAGATTTTGAGTATAAAAGTCCTAGTTTTGTTTAGTGCTTAAAAATTTGGTTAACATTAGACACGAAGGCCATTGCTTAGTGGGACAGTAAGTTAGTAGTAAAGTGAAAATGTATTCCCCCATGCTTTCCAGTGGAGCTGAAGTGGTGCACCATTCTATTTTATTACATGAATGACAATCGTTTAACTTAATTTTTCAGTGCTTTGTCAGCTCTTTCATCAGTCAGCTTTTAATTTAGAAAGGCTTCTCTTGTAGGCTGCCTTTTAATCCAATTTAAAGTTACAACTAATGTGTGCTACTAGGAGACAGGGAAAACTGGGATAGGAAATACAGTTAATTGAGTTTCACTTGATCTGGTTTTATGCTGTCTTAGGGGAAATAGCTCTCCTCCCCTGTGGGTTACCTGTTCCCAACCCTACTGCCTGTGTAGTTGTGTAGCAAAGTAAATTTTGAAATTCATCTAGTTAAATACTAGCTTAGCAAAAAAGGAAAATAAAATTTTTCAGTAAGATCGGTTTGCTTAGCTGGGTTAATATGCAGTTCCAGGAATGTCTAGGCACAAATAAGGGTAAAGAAATACATAGATGCGGGCCTTGCTTTTAGGACTGTTATTTAGGAACAGTGTGGGAACCACTCTTTCCAGGTGTGGAGTAACTACCCTTTCCTCATGTGGAGTGGGCAGTGCAGCAGGTGAGATTTATTTCAAAATAAATTGACCTTGAGACTATATTTCTATTTTTCTGTGTGAGATTGCTGAAAATCTTTTTGACATGTTTTTGCTCAAGTAAGGATGAAAGGCAGATGTTACGGTTCTGGTTGATCACTAGCCTTTAATTTCCTTGTTAAATATTGCAATATAAACCTAGAATTAGGAAAGAAAATGAGAAAAGACGTGAGAACTCTTACTTGGCTCAGGTTGTGCAAAATAAGGACTTTGCCAGCGTGTCTGGTTAGGAGACAACGAGCACCATGATCATGGTTGGGCTCTTCCAACTCAGAATATTCTGTGATTCTGTGACAGTTTCTTCCACAAATGTGCTTCTAACTTTGTACAGCAAACAGCAGCGTGGTGCTTGATTATCTTCCCAAGCTTTAATGAACTCGCTCCAGTTCTGGAGAAATTCAGTTATAACCGCCTGGGGCTCCGAGGGAACTAATTTACTCCCTAGATAGTGTGTTAAAATAGGCTGGGTGGAGCTCGGGACTGTTCTGTCTTGGCAGCTTCTGGAACAGAACTGGTGTTTAACTGGTGGCTCGGTTAAAGCCAGTGCCAGTATCACTTTATGGCACTACTTTGTGTCATGGATACACATTCCACAGGGCTGTGCTGTCCGTTCTCCGAGGGCCCACAGGCCGCATCCACCCACTTTGGCATAACCAGATGATTTCGTATGCTGAGGTTGTTTAGTCCTGTGCTTTCATACCCCTCCAGCTGATGGATGTACAGTGGTTTATACAGAGCACGGTGTGAACTCTGAGTTGGTGCTTTAGGCTTTCTAAATTAACTGCGTGTACTTAAGCAAGTGCAGAATCTCTTCAGAGTCCAGGTATGCACCTCTGCAAAATAATGAACATATTATTGAAATATATGAAGTGTTTATTTAATACTGTCTTGAACAAAAACATTATGGAAGTTACTAGACGGTTTTCAAATCTAGGCCTAAATTTAGTCTCCAAAATCCATTTAGACTTTTAAAAGAAGCAATTCAAAATCCCCAACTGTCTTTAAATGCAGCATTTCTTTTATATCAGCACATTCATTATTTCCATAAGAATCTTGAATGAATTCAAAAACGTAATTTTGGGTACTTGTAAATACCCTCAGGTACTTGCTATGAGTTGAAGTGCTATTTTTTTTTGAGAGGCAACCTTCAGAGAACTACAAGTGTTTGTAAATGGTTTGGAATGGAAGCTGCAGTGAAAGAAAGGCTCTTATGTGGTGCTGTGTGGTTTTTGGATGTATGGAGCATCACGGAAATTCAGTTTCATTAAAAAAAAAACCAAAAAAACCTCAAACTGGGTCAGCCTGAAATAGATGCCCATGGAGACCAGATGGAGACTCCTGAAATAAGCAGTTTATGTGGTTGAAGGTGCATTAATCAATACAAGTATGGAGAATGTTTAATTTTTAGTAGTCATCTCTCTCTATGTGTCACACTTCCAGTTTGTTTTTACATTTTTGAATCAATTTTCCGTTAAGCTGATTCAGAAATCCTGGAGAGACGAGTAATAGGCCATAAGCTATCAATATTTAGATAATTTTTCCCTACAGTGTTTTTAAACAGAAGGCAAGGAGAGTGTACCAAGTGACTTTGAATAGCCAATATAAGCAATATTTTTGCCTCTCAAGTGATTGAGGAGGAAAAGAAACAATTTTAATATTATGAGAGTGAGATTGGTTGGAAGCGTCTCTGGTTGATGGATGCTGATAAATGTAAATCAGTTTGAAAAGCCACTCTCGGAGAAAAGAAAATGATTTGTTGAAAGTACTGAAATGTATATTTGGAATTATTTGCGTGTGTAGCTTTAATGAGTCTCTGAATTTACTTATTAGTATTTATTTTTGATAACTGAATGTTTGTATTTTAGGTGAAATTTGGAAATACGACATTTAAGACAGATGTGTATCCCAAATCGCTTAATCCTCAGTGGAATTCTGAGTGGTTCAAATTTGAAGTAAGTATTTTTTAAGAGTTTGCCTCTATCTATACAGGCACTCTGGTTTAGATGCCCTTAATGAAATAATTGCATTTCAGGCAGAAAATGAGTTTTGAGCACTGAAGTGTGTTTCTGCCTAAATACACACAAAGCCTTTTCAGCAAACCTATCTGCAGTTATACCTTGTTTGCTAAGGGTGTCTCGTTGGCTTTTTAGGAGTGTTTGTGAAGATAAAAGCTTGCCAGGTTGGATCCAACTCAAATGTTGTTCCGGATAATACTAGAAAAAATAAGAGTGATGTGAAAGTAGGGGGGAAAATAGCTTGGGTTTTCAGATATGGGTATGGATATTCTTGTGTTTTTTAGAATTTGGAGCAAGGAAAGTTAATTGGTATTTGAAATGTTACCTTGGGTTGCAAGAATGATGCACTTCACGAAGAATTAAATGGAAAATTCCTGTGAGAAGATTACAGAATAAAGAGCTTGGACAACAATTACTGGACACTTTCTCTTCCCGTTTCCTTATGTAATAATGAGGGCACTCTGCATTTTCCTGTAATTGCTTGTTGCTTTCCAGGATCTAATTTGTTGATGTCCTTTGACATTGTTCCCTGAACAAGTGTTTACATGTTATTTTTTTTTGTTACTACATTTTATTTATTAAATTAAAAGAAAAAAGGTCTTTAAAATAAGTTAATTGATAAAAAACATTTGAATATACAGTAATGGTTCGTTTGTAGTGTTCTGAGATAATATCACGGGATAAACATGGTTGTAAATACATGCAAGTGATGTAATTGCTGGTTATGTTAGAAACATTTTAGAGCAAATATAAAATGGTAAGGATGGGTAGATTATTAATCAATGTGGAATGCATGATTAAGAGCATCTCTTAATCTGCAGCACATGTTGATTAAGAAAGGAGTACTGGGATACTGAAATTCAGTCAGTTTTCTTTTTTCACCGTTCAGTTCCTGGGCTCAGTTTTGTTGGGAAGGGAAAAGGAGGTTTAGCTCCGTTCATATGGTTTTTCTGACAATAGCAGACGGCCCCAAATTTGTCCTTTTGCTTAGAAAAATGGATATGGGAAAGAGCAGCATTGAGAAAGTAATAAAATAAAAGCATTAAAACATTTCAGAGAGTGGACAAACACTTAACTGCTTAAGACATCCGAAGTGTGTCCATGTGTGTGTAGTTTGATCTTTTTTGCTATACTACATGTTTTAATTCTGCAAACACTTACATGAGTCATCCCGTTGCATTTAGCAAACCTGATTCTTGGTTTGTGACATGCAGCACAAAAAGTTGTACAACATCTGCCTTTGTCCTAAAAAATAACCAACGTATCTGCAGGTGGATTATTGCGCTTGTTTAGGAAGTTACCTGTCTGAAATTACTGGATTTTTACAGCAGGCTGTGTAAAATGTCTTCTTTTAGGCTGCTCACCAGTGGTGAAAGCACCACTAATCATAACATCAGAGTATAACAGTTCTCTGGGATATTTGATCTTAAATTTTAATTTTTTTTTTTTTTAATTTCAAAGTATGTGTTGGGGAGATAGGTGGACAATCTAGAGAGTGGAATTTTGATATATATAATCACTGTAATCTCATTTTTTTGTTCTTTTCCTAGTGATAACTCTCTGTTTCCAGGATCTCACCAGTCTCTGAAGAGTAAAATCAAAATAAGTGAATGTGTTATTTAGCTCCAGAAAACTGAAATTCCACATTTATCTGTGCCAGGTCATTGTACATAACTAACTCTCCTCTCTTCCGTGTTTGTTTTTCAGCAGTGTTTCCCTGCACTTCTTTTAAATACTCAGATCCCATCTTAATGTTTGTTTCCAGGTAGATGATGAAGAGCTACAGGATGAGCCTCTCCAGATCACAGTTCTTGATCATGACACCTACAGTGCCAATGATGCCATTGGCAAAGTGTACATAGACATTGATCCTTTGCTCTACAGTGAAGCAGCTACAGTTATTTCTGGATGGTTTCCAATCTATGATACTATTCATGGTAAGATTTGCTAATTTAAAACAGTCTTGTTTGAGATGTAATCTCCTTATAATCTTCCTTTCTGTAAGCTGTCTTCAAAAATTTGTAATGATTTTAGCTTTGGGAGCTGGAAAGTTACTTTCCTGGCTTTTTTCTTTTTTTTTTTTTTTCCCCTTATTTCTGGCATGAAAAGATTTCTGGCATAGGAGTCCAGACTAGTGCTTGGCAGAATGCCTTCCATAGGGCTTGTGACAAGTGGAAAAAAATCTTCCCTTGGTATTTAAAGTAGTTACTGCAAAAATAACATTTAAAAAAAACCCAAAACACCAAACCCCCCCAAACATACTTTTCCAGTTACTATGTGTTTACTAAATGAATATAATTTTGCTGAAGTTATTTGGGGTGTGCCCTCCCGGGATTTGGGATAAACTTTGCCTGAGATCAAGGGACAGGATGTGATGTATCTTCAACAGGATGAAATTCCTTTTTCCCTTCAGTGAGTGCTCTCAGTGCTAGGTAGATTTCCTGAGAATGTCTTGGAGGTATGAGAAAATGAAGTTAATGGGCATCATAACTGATGCAAAGTATTTTTTATATTTAAAACAGTTATATTAAAGAGGGTTTTTCTGAGAAATACTGCATATGCTTTTCTTGTTTATCCTTTTGTTCTGCGCACGTTTTCCTATCGTAATTTTCTTTTGAAGCTAAATTAGGTGAGCACTTGTCTCAGGATGTGTACAACTTGTAGGTAAGAGAGAGTTAGATTTCTCTATATTTTTCTAGATCTGTTGGCATTTCGCAGCTTTTTGCTATTTAAGTGGAATTAGAATTATTATATCTTCATGCTCATAGCACTCGATTCAGGTTATCTTTTCTCTTGGTAAACGGTAATTGATGCTTCCTTAAAAAAAAAAATATTCTTAAATTCCTATTAAAAAAATTTTTTTTGCACCTCAACACGATTAACTGTTAAAATATATGAACCTGAGGCAATTACAGTAACTGAAGGCTTCCTTCTGTTGGAATTTTGGGATTAGATCTTGCTGACTTTATTGCAATAGTATCTGAGTCAAAGAACGAATCTAATGCTGCTGCTTGTGTCACGTACTTATGTGATAAAGGCTTCTGAAGACACTAGAGATCAGGCTCATCAAGAAGTTTAGTCCTCAATATGTCAGAACCTATAATATGTGAAATGATTTTGTTACTGGGTGGGGAAAAAGAAGAAAGAGCTTAAAATAGGACAGTAAAAAGAGTCAAAAATGAACGGCTGCATGTTAGGAAATATTCTATTATTAGTAAGGTTTAATTGGGGCTGAAAACTAAGCTCTGTCTGAAAAGTCTGTAATACGTTATTTTTTATATATTTCTTCCCACAGTTAAGGTGTTTTGGAAACAATTACTGTGGCATTTTGGAGCTCTAGAAAGAACCATAAATTTTTCTCATTTGGTTGAACTTTAGAGAGTGGCTTTACTGCAATTTTGAAACCTCAGCAGGAGGAGCACTTGCACTTTGCACCCTGCAGCAGAGGGGCCGTTGCAGCGCCAGGGGGCTGATGGCTTCTCTTTCCCAATCCTGTCTTTCTCCTAAAGCCCTGTCTGGTGTGACAGGTATTTGGGGACTGTTGTTTGCATCAGTTCAGCCTCAAAGGCTTGGCAGAACTAGAAACTTCCTCTCAGTTGGCACCTCTGCAGCTGATCTGAGAGGCAAGGACATGTCTTCCTGCTCCCCTGGCCCAGGCTGGAGTTGCCACGTGACCTGCCAGTTCAGTATAGTACATTCTTTGCAGAAAAACTGACTCAGTGGTAATAGAAACTGCATTAATTACTACTAATAATAGGGAATAATTAGTAGGGATAGTTTTGTATTGATACAGCTTCTGATATTTCATTGCTTTTTATTGATAGGTATACGTGGGGAGATCAACGTGGTGGTGAAAGTAGATCTCTTCAATGACCTAAACAGATTTAGGCAGTCATCCTGTGGAGTCAAATTTTTTTGCAGTAAGTAGAGGAAAAAAAGTTTATTGGAACAGAAAAACTCTCCCCCCTCCCCCATTTTTCTTCCTTTACCTGTTCTGTCAGTCTCCCTTGTATCACCAGCTTGTTGCATAAGCCCAGTGAAGATTACATTGAAACCAGTAGAAAATGCATAGAATTGTTTGGTTTGCTTTTCTTTTTTAATACATTCTTAATATCCATATATCAGAACAATGTAAATAACTGATTTTTTTTTTTATTTATTTCCTTAAAATCCATTTCAATGCCTGTGAATACATACATTGTGTTATTTTGGGTCTATATCTTGTTAAAGAGACACAAAGTGAAAAGGTTTCATAATGGTACATGTTGTAACTGATACACTGGACAGTTATCTTACTGGTGTTCCAGAATCTTCCAGAATAAAGCTGCTTGGGCATGTCCACATTTTCACAGAAAATCATGTGGATAACTCTCAGGAATCGTTCATATCCCTTTTTATGTGTAATTTTATTTTTTCTTGTAATTCTTGGCTCATAGACTTATGTCTTACATCTTTTATATATATTTTTTAACAGCTACATCCATTCCTAAGTGTTACAGAGCTGTAATAATTCATGGATTTGTGGAAGAACTTGTAGTTAATGAAGACCCAGAATACCAGTGGATAGACCGAATTCGTACTCCAAGGGCATCGAATGAGGCCAGACAAAGACTTATTTCACTCATGTCAGGTATTAAATCATGTAGGCTGTAATGGTTATTGCTGCTTTTAAAAATATGCACCATTTAAATAAGTGCCTTGCTTAAGATTGTGTATAATTTTTGGGATTAATTATGTTTGTGTTTTTCAGTTCACAGTGTCTTCTGTTTCTGAGGATTATACTAACTGATGGCCAGTATGGCTGACTTTTTTTTTTTTTCCCCTTCTTTGTTTAAGCCATACTGCTTTTAATTTGTTGGTTGCTTTTAGCAAGGTCAAAGAAACCTGTGAAACGTTTTTGAAGGTGTTCTTAACCCATATGAGGAGTATTACTAGAATTTTAACTCAGTTAAGATAATGAACTACTCCACCCTCTTTGGACTGCTTTGAAGTATGTGAACAAATATACACCGTCTGAGAGACAGTGTGCATTAATACTGCTGTTATTCTTTCCATCTGATTGAAGTCAAGCTTGGGTCATTGTTCTGTGAGGAAAGGCTGAGAGAACTGGGATTGTTCAGCCTGGAGAAGAGAAGGCTTTGCAGTGACCTAATTGCAGCCTTCCAGTACGCAGGAAAGACAGAGATGGATTATTAAAATGGGCCTGGAGTGACACGAAAAGGGGGAATGGCATCAAACTGAGAGTAGGTTTAGATTAGATATTAGGAAGAAAGTCTCTACTGGAGGCACTGGAACAGGTTGCCCAGTGAAGCTGTGGATGCCACATCCCTGGAACTCCTCAAGGCCAGGTTGGATGGGGCTGAACAAGGAGTTGGAACAAGATGATCTTTAAGATCCCTTCAAACCCAGGCCATTCAACGTTTCTGTCATTCTGATAACTGTATTGCCTTGCACTGATTCTGCAGAACATACTTAGAGTTCCTGGAGAGACCAGTGATCAGAGTCAGTTGTCTCCACAGCATCAGGTACCTTCACAGATTTTTGTTATGTTCTAGTTGTTACTGGTGTTGACCAACAGCAGCTGTGATCCTTGTGTTTCAGTGCCGATAGAACAGAACAAAACACCCTTGTGCCCTTAGTAATTGCACACTAAGACAAGAGGCAATCGATTGAAGATGGATTATCTTGAAGGTGTCAGGAATAAAAAGAAATGAAACATAGGCACCAGGATGATAGGCAGTGGTTTCAGTTCTCTACTTGGCTCTTAATGTTGTCAGGTTTCAGTTGTGTTTTAAGGAAGGTACTAAAATAAACAGTGAGTTGGGTTTTGCCAGCATGTGTGGAGACCTTTAGTAAGGGGGGAAGCATAGAAGAGATCATGGAGATGTTACTCAGTGTCTTCGCTGTGAAAGCACATTTTGAGGAGCTAAAGTGAAAAAAACTATTGTCATAACTGACATGAAGACACTTTTAATATAGCTCCCTGTTAGTTTACAGGATTAGAATTTGAATATCTCGTCTTGCAGAAACAGTGCAAGTGGATAAAGTGGCACATGTGGAAGTGTTCTGCTGGATTTTATTAGTGGAAGTGGTTAAGAGGAATAAAACCAAAACACCTCACAGCAATACTGTTTCATGTCATGTAATAAAATGTTTCACATTACAATCCCTTACTGATGGCCACACTTGGAGAATCCTGGAGAAGGCTGTAACTTCTGAGAGCGAGCCAGGCTGTTTCACTGGTCTGTGTCATGTTATGTGCTGTTTATGTTAAAAAGAATACGGTCTCAACCTTGGCTCGGATGAAATCCCTGGCACTTTTCACTCAGCTAGGAACTTCGTATACTGCCTCAATCTTGGAGATTTTTCAAGGCCAGTACAGGCATGATTTCAATTAAGAGGTTTTACAATAGTAACCTGTGCTGGTAATTTTAAAATCAAACTTCAGTAAAGCAGTAGAAACCAGGGGCAGGAGTTGGACTTTGATGATCCTTGTGGGTCTCTTCCAACTCAGGATATTCTACGATTCTATGACCATTTCATTCCACTTGACTTCTCAGCAGCAGTGACATTATTAGGGCTATCCTTTGTGACAATGAGGATTTTTCAGTTTGTTAACAGAGGATTCTAAGTCTTTAATTTTCATCATAAGAGAGATGATATTTTCTACCTAAGTGTGACCAAAGCAATCTAGCTACACAGATCCATGAAATGTTTTTTTTAAACATCCTGCTAAATAAACATCAATAACAGACCAGTGTGTTACAGTCACAGTCTTTCAGTCCTTATGTGCAGCTAATAGAGAAGTGACAATCTTTTGTTTGCAGTGAGAGAGGGCAAAAAGTATGAACTAGGTTGAAATAGGCTTGAATAAGTTTGTAAATAAAGAAATTATAGATACCTATCCACAGAGGTGTCAAAGATGTTACATTGTTCTGAACTGTGTGAAGGAGTATTTAGAAACTTAACGGAGTTCCAGGACACATCTTGACTGTCTCTTTGTCTCTCTAAATCAATAGAAAAAGGAAAAAACTAATGAAAATAAAAAGTAGAGGGGGAGAAAAATTTGAAATAACATGTTTCAGCAATCAAAGTGGATTTGGAGAAAAGAAGAAAAAAAGCTGTGCAAGGCATTGGTATCACACTATGTTACAGGAGGCAGAGGTTGTGACCAGCTCCTTGGCATAACTGTGTAGGATTGGATTTATTACCTGTTCTAGTGACTTGGTTGGCAATTCCAAAAGCAGAGGTCTAAAGACCACAAAAGAGAATAGGGAAAGTTCACTGCAGTTATGAGCTCTTTACCTTTTGTTTTGTAGGTGAATTGCAAAGGAAGATTGGCTTGAAGGTGCTTGAAATGAGAGGAAATGCTGTTGTTGGTTATTTGCAGTGTTTTGATTTGGAGGGAGAGTCTGGACTGGTAGTGCGAGCCATAGGAACAGCCTGCACGTTGGATAAATTAAGTAACACATCAGCATTTTTACCTGCATGTAACTCCCCATCCAAAGAAATGAAGGAGTAAGTATGAATCAGTAGCTGGTAGGGAAACAAGTTTCACCTCTCTTCTTTCCATACTCATTCAGTTTTACATAACCGGTGTGATTTCTTTTTTTCCCCAGAATTTGTTTTTCTTCTGTAGTTTTATTTGTTGGCAACTCTGTTTATATTCCACAATTTTGAAATGTTTTAGGTTGGATTACTTATGTTATTTCAATAGAAGATGGAGTGGTAATCCTTACTTAAGATGACTTTTGAATTCAGGTAGCAACAGTATTACATATCCTTGGGTTGTGATCCACCAGTTTAACTGATCATTAGTTCTGCTGTGACTCTGTGTTTGTACAATAAACATTTCTGTGAGGGCTTCTTAGGGCATACCTTTGGTTCAAGTTTGAGTGTGTATGCTGACCATATAAGAAGATACAAGTTTTGAATTCAGACAGTTCTGTCAGTGATTTAGACAATGACCCCGAAAAGGTCTCATCTTTATTGTGTGCTTTCCTTTTAATTGTCGCAAAACAAGTAGGACTGTGGCAAAACAGGTAGACAGTGAACTTGCAGAAAAAACTTTTTGTGATGAGAAATAGAATTTCGTGATCTTTGTCATATCTACTGCAGCACCAAACACAGTTTGAATGCAATTTTTTTGTACGCATACAGATTAATAGAAGTATACTTGCAGTCTTCTTCAAACTGTTACTGCTTTATTGCTTGGATAAATTTTCTGTTTGCTAGAGCAATCCAATTTCTGGAAGGAAAAAACAGCGCAAAATATTGTCCTACATATGCTGTGTTTTTAGAGGTATTGATTGAAGCAGCCATTTTCTTTAGTTTGAACTGTTGTGTACAAATGGCAGTAGAAATTAGGCGTTTTTGTTGTGCAGGCATCAATTGCTCTGCAAAATACTGCAAAATATGCTCTGACTTCTAAAAATTACTGGTCTCTATCTCAAATAATAGCTTGTTTAACTTGTCTTAATTTAAAAAAATTGCCATCAAAAGAGCTTCTGGATACAGTGGAGCATAAAATAACAGCGGTGATTTAAAAGGAAAAAAGGTAGACCTGATAATTATCAACCTAAAAAGCATCCATGAATAAATCGGTAGCTTTCGCTCTGCAGCAAAACGTGGAAATTCCACCTCCCAAATTATCCATGTTCAACTTGGTGGTAGATACTGTCTCAGTTCAAAAAATGGACGTAGTTCTCTAAAAGCAGCAAAATCAACTAATGCTTCTTATTCTTGGCTTTACTAACTTGATGCCCTGTTGCCAGAGAATCAATTATGCATTCACAAGCTAGTGCTTAAGCTGTTCCTTTCCCTCTTTTTATTTCATCTGGACTCTTGCATGCTAGGAATTTAAATTCTTAGAGTCTGCTTAGAGTAAGAGATCTCTTCTAGCTAAACTTCCCTGAAATCATTGATAACATAACCTTGCAACCTGTTTGTATGTATTGTTTTCTTTTCTTCCACCTTGGCTGCAAATTCTCTCAGGTCTCCGCTGGTTCATCCGCCAAGCCATGGATGCCGCTCGACTCACAACAGCCCAATTCACACTGCTACTGGCTCACGACTTACTCAGAACTTCTCTGTGTCTGTTCCCACTCTCATCTACACTGGTACGAGACCGCTCAGACTCCAGAGCTGGGGAGAGGCAGGCCACAGGCACAGTGGTCGCAAAGGGCAGGCAGGCAGGCAGTGTAGGCAGGTACCACCCATCCTTCCTCCCTCCTTTTCTCATGGAGACACCTCCTGTTGTCAGTGAAGAACTGCTCAGTGTGCAGCTGCCGAAACAAAGGCAGTAGCTTCTTGGAAATGCATCGGAGTCTCTTCCACAAGGCCACACTCTTCGTTTCGTTTTAACGTGCTTGCTTCCTGAGAAATTCAGTAAAAATTGAGTTGGTGTACCTGGGAAACATTCGCTGTTGTACAGTCACTGGAGAAAATCACGTTTTGATTCAAGTTCATAATTGCTTTCGAGCATAATTCTGATACGGTATTTAGGTTTTAAAGTGGTGATAGGAAGGGTCTGTGCCATTTGTGGAAGAGATGGTTTTAGAGAGCAGGTAAGTCATAACCTGTGCACAAGTGAACTGTTTGTCAATATAGTTGTTCCCATACAGATTCTCCTCTTTGCTCTGTTTTTAGCTGTGGCATGCTGCTGATGCTATAGGATAAGGAAACGTTGTTTTTTTTCCTTAAAATGCATATGTGTGTATATACATAAATGTATAAATATGTATAAACACAAATATAATTTGAAATCATTTTTTCTTTATTAAACTAACTCAAAGCATTGTGTATTTGATCAGATTTTTAAGCCATAAACTTTTCAATTTTTTTCTTTTGCATATATATATATATATATGATTTTTTTGTCACATCTCATGCCTTTCATTTGGCTTAATTGTTCCATTGTAGATTATCAGCATCTATCTGTAGAATGCTGAGTGGGTAAAACAGCATTTCTTTGCCTCTGGCCTCATCCCCAGTCTCGCACCTAAGGAATAGCTGCTGGCCCTGCCCCAGTCCCATCCTGGTGTTTGGATCATGCTGCTGTCAGCCAGGTCCTTTGGCACAGGATTACTGAATATGTTTCCACCTTCTTCTGGCAGGATTCCTTTCAATGAAGATCCCAATCCCAATACTCATTCATCAGGACCCTCCACCCCTCTGAAAAACCAAACCTATTCCTTTTCACCTTCCAAGTCCTACAGTCGACAGTCCTCTTCTTCTGACACAGATTTGAGTTTGACACCCAAAACTGGTAAGGCGCTTCCACCCACTTTTTGTTTAATTTGTGTTTCTCTTTTTATATTTTCATTCAACCCCTTTTTGCTTTTTGGCATTTAAGTTATCAAAACGATGTGGAAATTGGAGACTTCACATAGCACACCTCAAGCTCAAAAGGGTTTCTGTAGGGCAAAATTTTCAATCCTGCCTGTATTTCCACTGTCCTGGATAACATTAAAATTACTTTTGCAACACAACTGTCTTCAAGCCAAAAGAAAATATCTCAGAGCATTAAGGGAGTCCTAAGTAATTGCCTTTTTCGTATTTCCTCCATTTCATATCACAAATCCTGGGAGTACATTTCTCACCTCAATATGTCAAGGATGGTGTTACTAAAACTATGTAGTCTTCAGGCCTCATGTGTTGTGCTATAAATATACTGCATACATTTTCTGTTTTTGAACTCCTTTTTGCAAATGCAATTCTAGAAACATAGCAGCTGCTGTCTTTTTGTTCTCTTGGTATGTGGAAATGGCATTACATACACAGTATACGGTTTGAAAGTAACTTAAATTGCATCACGAGTAATTCCAGCCATCTTCAAAAAACGTTTTTCCTTCTCCATTGGTCTGTCATAATTTTTTCAACTTGTTGTTTCCTCCGTCCTTGTTTTTTAGTCTGTGGTTAGAATCACGTTAGTAATAATGTCAGCACAACTTCAAAGAGTTAGCGTCTGTTTACTCTCCATTATGTGATCAAGGCCCTGAATTTTGCTACCATAGAGCAAAATATTTTGCGGAAGTGTTTATAAAAATTTGGTTACTTTTCAAATGACGTTTTAAATTGTGGTATTTGAAGCTCAGAACATTCTTGTCTCCATCTAATTAAGTCAAGTGTTGTATTCAAATGGAGTTGTATTAAATACTTTACCTGGTTTATTCCCTGGATATCTGTTAAAACTGTTCCTATTTAGGAAGCTATCTTTCTCAGTGCTATCTTCTCTGTACCGTTTTTAAAACAAACAGGCAAACAAAAGCTGTTTATTTTTTTGTCCTTATTTTTAAATGATGACTGTTTTGTGGATGGCGATCACTTGTTTAAAGGACATACAGATATAACTGGATGGTTATGACTTAAGAGAACCACAAATTCCTGTATTTGGTTTACTGAATATTTGAAAACTGTTTCATTTGATCAGATTTTCCATGGTAAAGATCATTTCACAGGAAGGATTTAAATGTAACATAGGTGGTCATCTTTATAGATGTAAATGTTCTCAAGTTAGGAAAGTGAATTTGTTAGGGTTTTAAAGCAGCAACCTTTCATCATTCCTGGCAATAATATGTAGGTGGATGGACCTTTTGCCTTTAGGCAGTTCATTCAGAACAGAAACAGATTGTCTAACTGATAGTCTTATTTTTAGGGAGTTTTCAAGTATGTGAAAATATTTTTTAGCTATCTTTTTAGTACTAAAGTGAGCCTAGTTTTGCTTACCAGCACTGTCTCTTTAGCAGCTTTTAACTTTGCTACTGAAACTTTTTCCAAAAGGATTTGTTGGTCGCATATAAAAATTCCGTATCTTGGTATGACAAACTAGATTTTCAATGTTAATAGATTAAAAGGACAGTTTAATGACAGTTTAAATGATATTTGAGTCATTCATGTTACCTTTCACCAGAAATTTGGTGATGTACAGAAGCTGCTTGTATAACATACTAAACTCAGTATGTTGTTTTTAAGAATTCCCTGTATATGTTTAGACCTCTGTTTTTCTTTCCCAAGACTGTTGCTAAATTGGAATATTTCAGTGTGGAAGTAGGTTATGTTAGTGTTTAAAAAAAGTTAAAGAAATGTAGACTTCTCATGTGGCACATCAAACATTATCAAATTCGAGATAACCATTACTTAAATTGGCTGATGTGAAAAATGAAGTATTTTCTGATATTTGTGCAGTTTATTATATTCCTCTTTGTTTCTCTGTCAGGTAGTTTGTGTGTTTACGTGTCTGAGATGGAGACTAACCTGGAGAAAGAGTGCAGATACCACAATTTCACAATAGGAGTAACAAAATAGAGGAGATTGAAACTTGGGTCTGCTTAAGCATCTAGTTTTCAGTAGCTCCAAATCAGGAGAATGTTACCTTAATGTCTTTTGTAAAATACAACTGTGCTTGTGTTATCCATTTTGGTCTATAAATACATATGCTGAGAAAGCTTGTTTGGGTTTGAAGTTAGTCTTCTGTGAGTAGTGATAGATTTTATGCCACTGCAAATGAACAGAATCAGGCTGACAAAAAGCATGACCTATTTTAATCCAGTAATACATTTTGATGTCACATAGTATATGTTTGGAGGAAATTGAGAAGGTGGGAACTCCTTTTCTTTGTGGGAACTTAGAATTCTACAAGATTTATTAGTCTAGAAAATCATAAACCAAATCCATGACCTCTCTGGAAAATAACTTTTTCTACCTAAATAATGAAAGTAATCAGATTAAGTGTGTGCAAAGACTGTGTTACTTTTATTTTACTCCATAGTATTTGTTATCAAATTTTGTTTGAAATTTAAAATAAATGTTAGATTACCATGACTTTTAAAAAAGTAATTTCAAAAGGAAATTAATCAAGTCATGATTTTTAAAAACATGCTTCTCATTCACATTGTGGAGCTGTATTGTCATTCCATTTCTCTGTGTGGTGAGAAATAATTTAGTAGTAAGTGTTGACTTGTTTAGAGAAAACAAAAATGCTTCATTTTGATTTCTTTTGTCCGTTTCTTTAGTCATCTTCTGAATCTACATCTCTCTGTCTCTATTACTTTCCTCCACAGCACCTTCCCCACAGGGACCTAGGATTTTCCTGTTTCCCAGCTCCCCTACACTCTCTTGTGATTCCCCACATCTTAAAAAGTCCTGTCTCCTCCTCTCGGGGTCTAGCATTAAACCTCTACACTCTAGCCATGTCAGCCCAGTTGTTCTGAGGAAAAGTGTTTCTTTCACTGAAGAGCTGCTTCTGGCTGCTTCTGGTAGGATCTATCTATTATGGCCTTTTAAGCAAACTTTTAAGGAAATGTTGTTGTTATTTGATACGGGGGCAATTAACACACAGCCTTCTATAACCCTGGGTTTGCTCAGTTAGCCTCTGAAAACTGCTGGCTACATGACTATTCATCCCATCTCTCACCTCTGCCTCAGGAGCTTGAAACAGCTTCAGAACTACTCGTAGGATCTGAAACATGTAGCTTATGCTACGGAACTTTCTCCTTTACTCTTGCAAAATTTCCTTTGGTAATTGGACTAAAATAATTGACCATTTTTTAAAAAAATCACCTACATTCTCTTCACTTTGTCGTTCCTGTATTTTGCATGGAGCAAATGCTCCTTGCACTTGCTCATTACTTCATTCATAGTTGGTTGAAATAATGGTTATCAGATGCCTAGCAACTCTGCTTTTTCATTTAATCTTTTAAACAAAGCCCGTACTTTTTATTTTTCTGCCCATTTTTCCATTTCACTGACATGCATTAATTTCATAGATTTAAATTAAATAGTTGATATTACTGCTTTTTTTTTTTCTGTAGAAAAGCTATTTTTGTTAGTTTGTATTTTTTGAGTTTATTTCATGTCCAGTATTTATGCTCTGTTTGTCTGTATTTATTATTGTATAGTCCCTGGCAATGATGTTTAGAATCAATGCCAAAGAGTAGAAGCAATTTAATTTTGTTTATTGGGACTATACAGATACTAATATTTTTGTTTCCTTATCCAAGAACAGCTAAAAATATTTGTTGAAAATCGTAGTATTTTTATATTTAGTTATATGATAATAGTAGCCTAATAACTCTTGAAAATGAATGAATTTAGGAATGATTTTACATACATTATTAAGTCTGGTATTATTTCTAGATCTCCCAGTCTTTGATTAAAACAAATAACCGCACTTCGATGTGTATTTACAGCTTTGTTGACCTTTATCAGATGCTTGATCAGAAGAAAAAGGAAACTAGCAAGGAATTGTTATGTTATATTAGTTACAAATTCTGTAAAAGAAAATCTTGGCTTCATTCATAACTGTTTGCACTGTGGTGTTTGTATTTCATCCTGCTCCTGACACCTTTTTGTTCTTTATCCTGTGCTTTCCTATACAACTTAAGTGTTTATTTCTGCTTTGTCGAATTAGTCTTGATGTCTTTAGAAACAAGGAATGCCAATGATAGTATGTCTTTAGCCATGAAATATTACTAAGAAAATCTGATTCACCAGCATTGTGTTTACTTTAGGAAAAACACAATCTTGGTACGTGTTTTTTTTTTTTTTTTTATTTCTAACCATAGAGCACAGAATTTACTGTCACACACATAACCTGCATCTCAGCACTCTCGGTTAAGGTCCTTGGGAACAGGTAATTCAGTAGCAAAGATGTCTTTTGTATCTGATAAACTTTGTCTTCAGAAAAATTCCTGTAGTGGGGGGGATAGGGGTGGAGATAAATCTGAAAGAAGGAAAGAATTACCCATATTATGTAAAATCGGAGTTTATCTCTTATTTTCATTTACAGGTAATGTGCAGGTTACGTGTGTGCAAATGTAGTAATCAAATAAGTGTGGCAGTTTTAAATGCTGAGCAGTTGCCCTTGGCTTATGTGAATGAATCAGATGAGTGAATATTTCATTGCGTAAATATTAAAGGAAATATAAGTAATTGGTAATTTTTTTCAGAATTTATGTTTCAAATTAAAGGATGTGCATTGCTGTTGCAATTTTCTTTTTGCTCCTAATCATGTGTTAATGTAGCTATTGCTGTAATTATGTGTCCAGTCTCCTGCCAGTGGTTAGGAAAGGTGATTTAGTTGCTCTGAAACTGTTAGAAAGCCAGATTTTTATTACTTTCATTAAAAAAAAAGGTAATGATAGTAGTGAGAGATACTTAACTATGGAGTAATCTGGCAGAGAGGCCCTTTTTGTCAGGGACTGAAAATTTGTTTATGTAGATACTTCCTGTGAACAGTAGAAAAGGCAGATCTATATTTAAATCATAGGCAAAAGCAACATAGCAACAAGAAAAGAAGAAAAGTTGTATGTCACAGGAAAGAAATGCAAGCCCAGATCTTCAAGTCTTGGTATTTTGGAATTGTTTTTAACTCAGATTGACAGCAGAAAAAGATCTTAGATCGGGGAGGGGGGGTTGTCCAAATGCTATAAAACCACTGCTAATCATGTGAAAACCTAACTCTAGAATACCCCTTCCAAACCCAAATTAAACTATGATGCTCAGCATATTTTAAATTAAAATTACGGGGATAATTTGACTGGTGTCAATGACTATTGTATCTATTTTTTAATTTAACCTTTGATTGCAAATTATAATATATGTTTCTTTGAATGTCATTTGTACTGATACTCTTCAGGAATGGGCAGTGGGAGTGCTGGAAAAGAAGGGGGGCCATTTAAAACTCTTTTAAGACAACAGACTCAATCAGCTCTGGAACAAAGGGTAAGGCATTTTATGCTTGCATTTCTGATCTACTAAAGTGAAAATTTAGCTTGTAGTAAGTTAAATGTTTCCTGTTACTTTCTGTTTAAAAATATGGGTAATCTTTAGGTCTGAAAACTTATTACAAATGTTGAGTGTTTAGCCCTTATATATACAGATTATTTAATTTTAATATATTACTAAAGCATTAAGAATAGTGAAGCAATTAACTGTGAACAGCACTCCAGTGATTCCAGTTGGTGTTAAAAGAAAAAATTTTAGCAAAAACTACTGTTACTTGGTTTCTGTAAGTTATTGATGCATGTGTAAGTTTAATACTTAATAAAGAGTGGTAAAGTTTTTACAGAAGCCAAATTCATAATCACTGGAACAGCTTTAAACAAGGTGAAATTGCCATTTAGAATTGGGAAGACTTTCAGTTTTGGGACGTAGAGTTGCTGAATGGTGCCTAATTTAGCCTTCACTGAAGGCTGAATGAAATGTGTGTGCATGTAGCCCTTAAATGAGAACTTAAACCTGAACTATTTGCCGAGCAAAAGAAGGGTTTTACAGATTTAAGTTTTTCCTCTGTAGGACTGAAAATGCCATCTGTCGTTATACTGAATAGACTGTATAATAAAAATAGTGGTTTTAATTCTTTGTTTATGGTTGGAATGAGTCCTTGCAGCTTTGTTTATAGATTATACACTGCTTATGTCAAAATGTTATTAATGAGGTGTCTTGAAGGAAAGAAATGTGACTATTTACCTATTCCGAAATAAATGCAAGTTTAATTACTATTTCTGAGCACCTGAACTACTGACCTAGAACCATTTATGTCTGTTTAAAACGAAATCACCTGCATCTGTGAAATGTAAGTGAATAGCTGCTGTTTTGAGTAAGTGGATGATTCTCTTCTCATTTCTTGTGTCACCCATTGCTAAGGGAGGATCGCCTCATAGGTTCTGTAGACGGCGGGTATGTTCGAAATCACTGCGTGACTCTTTCTGGCCCTTTCTTCTCATAACTGAGGATTTCTAAATCGTTATTTGTAGTGTTTTCATTTTCTTCTTTGAGGCTTTGCAGATTTCTTTGTAATCTTTGTTTATGTGGGATTTTTTTTTTGTATTTGTTTTGTTATTTTTAAGAGCTCTTATCAGATCAGCGTATTTTTTGCTTAGTATTTTGCATGTTCGTATGTTTCGGTTAAAATTTTAATTTATATATAAATACAAATCCATGGCTTTCTGCTTTTAATGTTTTAATTTGGCAAAAAGAATGCTTTAAAAAGAGCCTTTTTTCTGTTTACCTTGGATTTTGCTAGCATTTCAGACATTTCATGGCTGATCTGTCATTTCCTTAGGAAGCTTTTTAAAGACAATAAAAATGTAAATTAAGAGCACTTAATGTATTCTTAGAGCTTGAATTATTTGCATATCATTTTGATAAGGCCTGTGCATTGTCTAGTAGAAAAATACTGTAAAATGGGATGGAAACATGTTGAATCTGTTAATTGATGATGATGTAGCAAAGCATGTGGACTGCTAATTGATAAAAAAATGTTCTTTCTGTCTTCAGAAAATTTCATATTGGATGTGTTTTTGCTATGGTGTTGTCTTTTATGGCTACCTAAAAATGGAATTACTTAATTAGAATGAATAACATGTATAAGTTACTTTGTCTGTTTTAATATTGTACACATAAATAGTGTCCTCTAGTTCCTTGTCTGTATTACTTAGGGTAGCACTTATTTGGGAAAACAAAGAATCAATTAAATATCTATAATATATTCCCATGTGTATTAGTTATATCATGGAATCACAGAATGCTTTGGGTTGGAAGAGACCTTAAAGATCATTTTCTTCCAACCCCGTGCTGTGGACAGGGAATCCTCCACTAGACCAGGTTGCTCAAGTTCTTTTGAGTCTTATTTAGTTTATTTGCGTATATGGTACTGCTAAGGCACGTTAAAACCAGTTCATTTAACTGGATGTCTGCACAGCTTTTTTAAATAAAATGTGGTTTTAATGTATTATTTAAATAACCCTAATTGCAAACAGCACAGAGTTTGCTAGAAGGGTAATCTTACTCAATTTCTTCTGTGAAAATACATGTGGAAAACTCACATGTGTGTTATATTGTAGGTTAATAATTTTTAGCAATTCACAGCATGCCTCTAGATAGCAAGTGTAACTATAGCACACATACCTTTGTGTACATTTTTAAGTATGAATGAATGTGCTGTATTTCCATCAGTGGGAAAATCTGAGCTTCCTCTACTCCTAAAAAATTAGCCTATGTTTTTGTAGAAATGGCCAAATGCTGCTCTCGATGGTATTTTGTATCTCTGTTGACCTCAACTTGGACAAATGCTGTTTTATTCCTCCACGTTTGCATTCTGCAAGTGCCTGAGAGATCTTTACCACTGCCTTTTCAAAATGGGGATCTATTGATCTTCATCTCTGAAGGGCACTGCTGGACACCTGTTGTGTTAGGGCGCAGTTCTCTGGGTGATTCCTTTGGCTGAAATCCTGACTTCATCATCTTTTCTTTCCAGTGACTTCTTAGCCAGCCCCCCAGCCTCAATTCAGTTCAAAAAAAACTAAGATTGTTTGGCCACCTGGTGAGATGGCACAGTAGATGTGCTTAGAATAAAAACAATTCAACCAGAAAATTCCCAGTATTTTAGTGTGGACCATTTCCCCACTCTGGTTCAGCCCCAAAAGCTCTACGAGCACACCTGAGGGAGTGGTTCAACCATGGGAATGAGTGGATGGCTGGAAGGGAACTGGAGAACTGCTTCAGCTGGCACTAACACCAAATGATGTGTGTGTAGCTGTGTTCCATCTGCTTTTTCATCATTTTGTGTGTCTTTGTATGAAACGTAGTTCTGAAAAGAATACTAGCAATACATGTATGTGTGTACAGTGACACTTTTAAACATTGCATTAAGCAAACATTTATGAGAATTTTATTGTTGCCTTATCAAGCATCCCCCAAATACCAACTTTAAAATCTCTGTGTGGTTGCAAGGATGAAACCGGTGACAGTCTTTTGGGGTCTATGCAGTCAATGACTGTCAAGTGGCACAGCGAATTGGTATTGGTAAAATGATTGATCGTCTTCAGTTGTAGCTTGGAAACTTTGGGTTCATCCTGTTTTTTCACACACTGGAATACTTTGCTTAAATCACCTTGATGTAAAGATAATCCTTTGCAAATTGTAGTAATAGAGGAGATTTGTAATATGAGAACACAGCATCTGGTTCTTATGAAATCTCTGTTTTCCCAGCAGTAACTATAGATGTATAATTTTGAAGTATTATAGATTACCATGTGAAATGGAGACTGGAACTAGTATTTGAGTAATATAATAATAAAACCCCCAAAACCTCTAAATGAGCTTAAAAAAAGAAAAAAAAAGGGAAGAGGAAAAAACCAAGAAATGCCATCTTATGAAGCAATGGAGTTCCATCTGTGTCAGAATGGATGAGAGACTGTTAAAGGAATCATGTCAGAATGGTTCAGTGAGTCTGATAACCAGATTTGCCTGTGGTTGCAGTTCACTCAAAGGATGTACGTCTAATTTCATCATGCATTGTAATACAGACTTGCAAATATTGATGTATTGATTGAGATAAAACCATGTCATTATTTGAGGTTTTGTTCCTGATTTGTGGTGTAGGAAGTCAGGCAAACTGGGAGTCTGAACACGTTAGAATTACTTGCAGTACGTAGCCTTATGAAAATAAACAAAAAATGAAAGTAACTTCTGAATCTCCATATAAGTCAAAAAACATTGGATTTGCTTAAGCTTTAGAGCATGGAGTGTTGTTTACTTTGTTCACTCCGTACTGCTTTAGCACAGTTTAAGTTTGAGTATATATAGGTATATATAAAATACAGATGTAGTATAAGCTTAATGGAATTTCATATAGGTGGCATATGCAGTAAACCTTTTTATTGATTTCTGTAGTTCTGGAACAGCTAATAATCTGAATGCCTTTAAAGTGGGATGACTGTATGCAAGGGACAGAGCAGATGTGTATGTGAGATATTTGAAGATAAGTTAGGCGAAATGAGCGTCATGGAATTCTACAGGAGAAATATTATGAGCATACTTGAGAATTACTGAGCAATTGCTATTACGGAGCCACAGTGAAATAGGCTGCATTTTTTCCATTTGTCACCATGAGAGACGTTCAGAAAAGGAGTTCAGGCTGTTATAGTCAGAGCTTTTTTGACTATTCTGGTAACTTGCAAAGCACTTTGATCTGTTAGAACCTTCTGGGGCAATCTTTACTGTAATACTCTAGAGATGCAACGATGCTCCTGAAGACACATTAGTTGAACAGGTTTGCAGAGTCCTGTGGTAAAATGTTCCTGATTTTTAATTGGATCATAAGACATGCCTGCAGGTTTTGGTGGGTTTTGGGGTTGCTTTTTTTGTTTTTGTTTTTTGGTTTTTTTCCTTGTTGTTGACACTATGGTTGCTGATTTTGAAAGTCTAAGCCCAACAAAAATACAGAAAACTTGAAGTTTGAAGGACCTTTTAAAAGTTTTAAGAGTACTTAGAACAAGGGCAGTAAAAATTCTGAAGTACTAATTTTTAAATTCACATTGGGTTTAGTTTAAGAGGACTTTTCCTGCCATGTATTGCTGGAAGAAATATCATCCTCTTTTAATCTGTAGCATGTATGCTGTTTAGGTAGAAGCTCAGTTGAGCTGTGCTGTTCCAAGTGCTTCAAGTATGTAAGAAAGGATTCTATCCTGTGCTTTCTCTCATAAAATTATAGTATTTTTTTTTTCCATTTATCCAATTATGATTAAACAAACCATGATCGCATGATTTTTCTTTCATGCTGTTTTTGCTTCTCTGCATTTAGAATTGCTGAACATGAATTATTGCCTTTCCCCCATAAGTGTGCTATTACCTGTATATTAGACATTTCGTAGAATGTCTCTGTAGAAAATAAAATCTTCAGTTTTGGGCTCAGCTCCTTCGAATATGACTTCTTTTACATCACGTGCAACATGAAAAATTGCTGTTATCACTTATTTTGCCTCTTGGAGGAACTATGTTCTTGAGTAGTTTTGGAAACGTATTAACTCTTCATTTTACTTATGAATTGGTAAAAACTAATTCATGCAAATTAATTGGAAGTGAATTTCTTAGGTGTAAGAACTTACAAAAACTTATGCTTTATTCTACAAGATGGGTTTTTACTTCTTGTATTTAGAGCTTGTGAGCAGAGCAGTCCATTAATATTTTTTAGGTATGTTTTCTTGTAATAAGACTTTCATCATTCTTGCAAGACTACAGTTTGTTTCACCCTGTGCTGTGGAAGTAAACTGCGGTCAGTTGTAGCAATAAGACCTAAAAATGGAAGCAAATATTTATTTCGTATGAGCTAATGAAAGTAGATTTCTGTTGTTTAGCTGCCATGGTAAAAGTGGATCAACAGAGGCTTTGTCGACACAAATGTGTAAAGTTTTGATGATTTATCTCTCTTGTGCTAAGAAACAACTCTATGGGGGAAAAGTATTCTTACACTGTATAATACCTCTGCTTTTATGATACTCTGGGTATATCAAGACACATGGTTACATAGCGCTCAGTAAGCCTGAAAGACGTGTTTGGCCTAACGTGACTGCTCTGCTTGTATTTCAGGGAAGTTATCGATTCATTGCATGTTTATTGGCAATCAGCAGTGGGTGGTAAGCAATCATTTGATGTTTGTTTTTGATCATAACAGGAATTTCCATTTTTTACCCTGACGACCTTTCCACCAGGCTTTCTTGTCCACGTTGGTGGTGTTGTCAGTGCACGGTCTGTGAAGCTCCTGGATCGCATCCACAATCCTGGTACGTTGACACAAGAATGACCTCCTTGCACAAGGCCTGTCGTAATAATCTCCTAATCTTTGTGACGTATCAGCATTTGGGTAGATACAAATCTATTCTAACAACGTATATTAAAAGCAGTATTTTTCAGACAGTCGTTTAAGCCAGAAAAATGAGTTACTCAGGGGGTGTGTTTTTAGTGAGAAACATTTCAGCAAGTTAAAGAATATTATAATAAAGCACTTTGAATCAGTAACTTTGCACTGAAAATTGTCTCTGAATTATTGAGGGCTTAATTAATTTTTTTACCGCTTTGTAGAATTTAAACTTGATGCAAATTTTCTGTTCAAACACAAATAAGATGAAATGCTTGATCTTACCTATTAATGTTTTTTAATTTTCAGCTCCTTGATATCTTTAAAGACTAATGGCTACAATTTAGCTCAATATGTGGTTTTTAACCTCTTTTGGTAAAACCTTTACAGCTTTGTTCTGTTCTTAAAAACCCTGTACTGAACAGTACTTTAAGATTTTTATTTAATATTTACCTGGAAATCCCAGTACTAGAATGTGTATTTTGCATGTTCTAGTTTTAATGTTAGAACTTGAAGACTTTAGACTCTGAAGACTTTGTTGGTTTAGTCATTGAGACAAGATGATGAGCACTCTGTAAAAAGCTGGAGTTGACAGTGCACTACAAAATGTAGAGGAGAGTGAAAATAGCACCTGTGGTTGTTTTTGCATGCACTAGTCAGAAGTAATAAAACAAGGTTTGTGCAAATGCATCTTTAAAAGCAATTACAAAAAATAATCTTCTTTTCTTTCTTCTTCCCATGGCCCAAGGCAAGCAATTCTCCAAGCAAGTAGATTGTTGCTGATCTAAGGATTCAATAAACTGGCAACATGAAATAAAATCCAGGACTTGATTTGAATTAAACACCCCTACTTTAAGGGAATTTTTAAAGCATGTGACTACACAGTATTGTTCCTTTCTTCCTATTTGTAAGATCTGTTTATACAGCGAAGAGAAGATGAAAAAGAAGTCAAAATATAATTTAAATGCGAGTCTTCCCTTTCTTTGCCACAAAGTTATTTTAGGCTGCTGTATTTTCAACAGATTTCTGATACAGATCTCTTACATGCAAAATTTACTGTATGATAAATTTATTTAAGACAAAATGGAAAAAAAAATCAGTTTTGCTCAGAAGTTTTAAAAATGAACCTCTTGCATTATGGACTCCTTTATTTTTACCAACTGACTGAAAGCAGGATAAGAAATAAGATAGAGATGCATGTTTGCACAGCTGCAGTGTTTTTGTGGGACTTGAAAATTGCTCCTGACAAGTGAATGTAAAATGTGTGATACTTGGAACTCAGTATATTGCAAAAGGGGGAATGAAGGCACATGACTGTGGGAGGGAAGGTGAAGTTAAAAAAAAAACGAATCTGATATAGTTATGATCATGAAGCATTTGAGTCAAATAAGTCAGTAAAATATTAAGGCAAGAAAATAACCTGGCAGATGAATAAATCAGGAAAATGCAGAAGAGGAAAGAACGTTTGAAGGTGGATTGAAAACTTACCAATAAGACAATAATTGCTATATACTGTACCCTTTGGTCACCCTAGTGCTAGATTGCTATAGCATGCTCCTTTTTTCCCTTTCTCTTTCAGCCTCTTATTAACTCTGCTGTCTGTGTCTTTCCAGTTCCTGTGGATTGGTGTTGTCAATTGTGTTCTTGTTGGTAGTTTTTTTTCACTATTCTGCTCCTATAACTGATCTACTAATTTGCTGTTTTGAACTCAGCCTTTGTCGGAATTATGGGTAACACAAGATCATACAAACTGCTAGACTGGAATAGTTTCAATTCAGGTATTTTACTAGTCATTCAGTACTACATATGCTGACAGAAATTATGGCAGCTCAGTGAAGTTCTTAGAAATGCTGTAGAATATTTAGGTTAATGCTTCAAATTTAAATCTATTTAATCATCAAATGGCTAAATGTCATGTTTTAATGTTGTTAAAGACTCTCTTTAAAATTACAAACCATTGTTTTAGTATTGCTAGAATAATTTAATATCGATCTGGAAAGCTGAATGTTCAGATACTTATTTTTGTGCTAGCTTTCAGCTCAGCATCCATGAAGGAAGTAATTTAGGGAAAGAGAATGGATTCTTACTTACACAGTTGGGATCATGTCAGATGTGGGTTTTTTTTTTTTTGCTTTGGTTTAGTTTTTTGCTTGTTTGGTTTTTTTTTTTTTTTTTTAATTTAATGGGGTTTTTTTGGTTTATTGGTTTGATTTGGGGGAGACTGTGGATTAGTTTTGATTTGTTTTGCGTGAGCTTGCACTTTCTTTAACAATGGCTGTACTTGTGTTAATTTCAGGAAATTGATTAATGTGTTTGTTCTAAATAATAGATGTAAAAAATTGCCCAAAATAATGGAAAATAGAGAACCGTCTGTTTAAAGAGAAGAGTACCATGTAGTCCAGGATTTGTTGGTTCATAAATCTTGTATTGTAAAATGCAATCAGCTTGCAGGAATTACAGCATAATTATTTGAACTTTTAAATCACACTAACACCTAACTTGAAAAAAGCCCCTATATTCTAATTTTTATGCAATTTTAGGGACCAAAATATATAACTTCTTTAAAGAGCTGCAGAAAGAATAGAAGGGTTGATGATGCAGTTTATGTGAAACCTACATAGAGTACTGACGTATTAAGGGGAGAAATAAAGACTCTTCCCCTTCACCCTTTTCCTCTGGAAAGGTGATATGCTTTGGAAGACAGGCAGCCATTACTTCTCTACAAATAACATCCAAACTTCTGTAATTTTAAAGCTGGCACAGTAAAAAAAGGTACAAAGCTGACCCCTGAGGGTTTACTTCCCCTGGAAACAAACTTTCCTTTTTTGTCCTTCAGTGTTGCAATGCAGCTCTGGGTCATGCTCTCAAGTTTAGCTTAAATTGTCTTCTATACGTTTTTCACGTTACGAGTAGTTCAATAATAGGTAGAGCCTAAAACTGTTGGCTCATTTTTATATTCCTGTGCCTTGCTACAGTGAGCGTTCTGTCATATTGTAATGATGAGCTTTTCTGGTTTTGTTAGTTTTCTTTGCTTGTTCTAAAGTGATAATCTTTTATAATTAACTTTCAGTATGAAAATTAAATGTCAGTATGAAAAGAATATTATAAAATTCTCAGATCTATTTGCTGTAGCATAGTCTGATCCAAGGTGTTAAAAGTGGGTCAAAATTTTTCATCTAGTATGCTACCTTGAAAAGTTTGAATTAATTATTGCTTCTTCCAGACCGTTTTAGCAGGATGTTACCATGGAAGAATTATATTAGAATAATGGAGTAAAGTAGTTATGTACAGACATGAAACATGCCTTGAGCTGGGCTAGAAAGTGATCCATAATGTAAGCCTAGGAAGCTAAGTGGAAGTCAAGAATTTGTTTCTTGACAGAATATCCAAAACTGTAGTCTATTTTTTTTTTTTTTTTTTTTTTTTAGAAATTACAGGAAAAAGAAGGCATGTATATATACACGTATATACTCATGCATTTTATACCCAGAGGTGCTTGTTACCTAAAAATGTCGGAGTAGAGAGGTCTAAACCAAACAATCATTGTAGAGTTAATACCTTGCTGAGAACTGAGACCCTGAGAATAATGTTTCTGTTGCCCTGACCTGTGCCAATAGGTCTGTAGTAAGAGCCTGCTGGTTAGGGGCTGAGCAGGTTACACCCCTATTCCTGGAACTCTGTTTCTGTTGCAGTGCTCGGTGTGCTGCTGGACAAGAGGAACAGAATAAATCAGTCACTGATGTGTGATAATAGGGTTGCAGATTGTGTACAAGTTTGCTCTGTCCTAGACTGGAATAATGAATATGCTGTGCAGATCTGTCATTGAGAAACCAAAGGAGAACTCTTCTATTCATCTCCACCTTCTAGAGCTTTATTGCCAACTCTCTCATTATTGGCTAATTCTTGGCCTAAAGGAGAGCAGGGATTTATGCAGCTGAGGGAAAACAGTGCTACATCTTTACATTACATGTAAGCAAGAATGTAATCACAGCCGTAAGTGGGCTAAAATTATTTTCCTTTCTGAAAATGTTCAGGCTTCGTTTCAGCTTGCTTAGTAACCTGTGTAGCCTAGAAAGATATTTCTTTTTTTTTTTTTGCAAATGGCAAGGAGATTGGTTTAATTGTGTGTAAGATACAACAGGAGCATTTGAAATGTCAGAGATTTGAAGGTGCTTGAAAATCGGACATGGAAGTAAAAACTGACTATTTCATTAATGGAAAAGAAGCTGCTTAAACATCCGGGAATTGGATATAGTTTGATGACAGAATTGTCTAAATGTTTGTAAAATATGAAAAGGGCACATAGTAGAGCGGAAGATACACACTGATGCTCCCTCTGAAAAAGAATTTTAAGGATAAACTATAAATACAAAGCCATTGAAGGAATCCTGGATCCAGAAGACTGGATCTTTGTTAAAGTTTGCTCTGAGGTTAAATACGGAGCAGAAAGGTTTATTAGAGCTTGTTGAATAGAGGCTGCTTTTCCATATGGCTGTTTGATAGCACCGGCATATAGTGTTCTCACACAGTTAAATTTTAAACTCATCCAGGAAGCTGCTCCAGCGGTGCTTCTTCAGCTCCAGTAGTCAGAAACTTGGAAGGATAAAAGATTGTTGATAAAATTCCTAAGCATCTCCTGAGCGTGAAATTCTCTGGAGCTAGTTTTGTGTACGAGGAAATGCAAGAGGAAAGCTTGGATATGCTTTGGTTCTGTAACTGAATGTTTTTCTTTCACAGAAACACAAACATGAGCGAATGTGCAGATAACATTTTGTGCTTCTGTTAGGGGTGCAAGTGTGGCCAATTTGTAAGAACGCAGCCGAAAATGTCAGAATGTTTATGTTAGTGTCTGATGTGGGTATCCTTCAGAACTAGTAGGGAAAACCCCAACATTTTAAGCTTGACCTCTTACCTTTTCTTGGAGAATTTCCAGGTTGACTTCTTGTCCATCAGTGTGTGTGGATATGATAATGGGAGGTTAAAGCAATTGTCAGAGGCTTTTTCTGAACAGAGTGAGGGTTTTTCAGTAATAATTTACTTTAGTTTTCTGCAGCCTTTCCAGAGGAGTGAATATTCCTAAGTAATTTTTATGGTTAATATGTGTGGTGTTTGAATATTCTTTCCTGAAGCAGATACACCCTTTTATGTTAATGAAATAATTTTCTTTGGAACTGTGCATTAATTTTTTCCTGAGAGCTCTAAGTAGATATTTATATAACTGAACAAAGGATGATCACTGTCAGTGAGCATAGAATAATATTCACATGTTCTGTTAGAAATTCATAAATTAATAAACTTGGCATTTAAAATCTTTATTTAGAATTCTTTACCTAAATATAACTAGTATTATTTAATCTGTTCATATTGATTTAAAACCCTCTCTGAAATCTGGCTAATGGTGTGAAAGCCAACCCAGACTGTTCCTTGCACAAATGCTCAAAAAAAAGCTGTTGCTTATTGCACAACTACAGTTTGTCTTTGAATTGGTAGTAATAAGAGAGGGAATCTTGGTCTTGCAGAAAATTATTATTCTTGCACGTAACTCTTCCTATTTTCAAAATATGGGTCCTGACTAAAACTATTATCTTGATACCATTTCCTTCATGGATTACAATGAGTTTTTTCCAGTCTTTTGATGTTTCATTGTGCGGTTGCAAACATACAGTTGTAGAACTATTTGCCTCACTCAAAATGTATTATTGTTAGAAGAAAACCAGGATGACTCTGGTTGAAAGGGCACCTTGCCAACTGCTACATAATTACAGGTAAACTTGTCCTTATAAAATGCCTACGGACAGTATTGTAGGAAAATGTACAGACAGATAACACGAGTTCTAGCTGGCTGTAATAGGATTATAGAAATAACTGTGATAATGATAATGGATAAGATCATAATCTGAGCTGAATTAGGCACAAGAGACTTTCTTTCTGAGTGCACAGACTGAAGTTCCTCAATATGTAATGATTCTTATAAAGAAATACCATAGTTGTGGCTTGGTTTTGTTTCCTGGTTCAGTTTGTACTTTAGCTTTTGTTAGACAGTGCAATTTGTCTTTGACCTTTTGCACTAATATTTTGACTGTTTTTGTGAGTTGTGAGGTTTTGGTCTCTCTCAGTGCGGTCTCATTGAGGTCCTGAACTCGCTCCAAAAAGCACTGTAGGAAAGGCTTGGATTCAGAAGTTCAAAGAGGTCTTTCTGACTAGTTTGTCTTAAAATAAACAGTTGTGAGCGTATAAAAATAATGAATGCAGAGATTCTGCATTCACAAAGAGTTTAAACAAGGAATAGGAAATTCAGAGGCAGTATCACTTTGTGCCAAATAAGGCCATCCCATTTCTGCAGTTATAAAATAGATTAAATGTGTTTTAGAAAGACCTGTCTTATTACAGTGTAGGGTGCCCAGCTTTGGGTAATAGACTCTTTGTTGTGGCAGTTTGAAGCTGTCCTTTGAAGATTGCTCATGTTTTAAAATAGGTTGTATTTATTGTGCCAAGATGACAAAGGAACAGAGACACAAAATAGAATAAGTAGTTTCTTTATTACCTAGTGAGGACTTCACCATTCTAGGATGAATGGTTGATCAAAGTAATAACTGTAAGCTGGAGTGACAAAAGTACATATTTAGGCCTGGAACTGGTTTTCCAGAGGCAAATTTATTTCCTATATTTAACATTCTGTTATGTTCTGGGCAGTAGTTTGAGCTTTTATAATTCTAAGGGAGCATGAAGATGTTGAGAATATAAAGTTATTCAGGAATATATGACTGAAAGATTTAGCTGGTTGGAATTTAAGATAGGATTTCAAAAGCCAAACCTTGAAGTAGCATTTTTATAATTCCCATTTAGAAGTGAGATAGGTAAAGACATATCCTGGTCCATTTTAAAACTCCCTAATGGAAGTATAGTTCTGTATGTTTCTGAGTTAAGTACATTCACCCATCTAAGAGATACAGAAGCTATAGAGATTCTGTTAATTCTATATCTTTTTCTTTTTTAATTCTGTAAGAAAATCCAGAGTACTCCCCAGCCTCCTAGCAGTGATGTAAGTGTTTTCATGGAATTCAGAATATAAGAAAAGAATTCAGGAGTTTTGATGGGAATGCTCTAAGAGGAACACCTCACTGCTTCTCCATCTTGGAATTAAAGCTAACGCTCCTCAATAGTGAGCGCCACTAACTAAAAGGAATGATGAATGGAATTTCCTGTATGGTTTCTGCCGTGTGCTCTTAGAGTCTTCTGGTGGTCATGTAGTGATTTGACCCAATAGAAAACTGCCCTGCAAATGAATGGTTTGGTGTTTAATCAACAAGCTAAACTACCTCATGTCTCTGTAAACAAACAAGTTTTGATCCTAAATAGTCTTAAAATTGTTTCCTGAGTAACTAAAGAATTTTTTCAATTGAGAGAAAGTGAACAAACTTGAACTTGCTTTTTATTTGCTTATTCAGCAGTTTGGGCTTGAGAAATAAGATCCATGCTCTCTGACTTCGTCTGGCAGGAAAGCACAATATTGTTCTGCAGGCTGGATGTTTTGTTTGTAGTTTAAGCTTTGTAGGAGTTAAGTGTACCTATTCTCTTTAGTAGTGTTGGCTGCTGGTTTAGTGTATCTCAGTTTTCATTTGATATATCCCAGTAATCTACTTCCTTTGCTTTCCGTATCATAAGCTAAGTTTTCATTTTATCATCTTAAAGATGAATATAGGGAGTAATTTTTTTTAAACAAGGCTGTAATGACTTGGAAATTTTTTTTTTTACGTTTTAAGTTAATCTGTTGTAGGTTTAGTTGTTTTCTACCTGAGCTTTGTGTTTTAACTTCGGAGACAAGAGGATTTGTCTTTTCATACACTTGTTTAATTGTTAAATATTTTTGGAAGTTGATAATGTCAATGTTTATGGGATGACCAGAAAGGATTAAAGAGAATTTCAATGTCCAGGGAAGGGTGCTTGTAAACCTAACAAGGGTGACAAACCAGCCAAACCTACAGAAAAATCCCCCACTTCTTTATGTATATGCTGATTAGTAGGTTTGAATTGAGAACATAAAAAAATGAGGGGATATGGCAGGGGTGGATAATGGCTTTGCCTAGTGACTCAAAGATTGAATTTGAAATAATATTATTTGTGTCTCCATTACCATTTTTGAGACAACAGAACAACAAATCATTTATAGATTGCAAAAACTTTTGTAGTATGATTGCCCTCCTTGTTTCAAAATGTTACATTATAAATGTAAATATTGACTAAATTATACAATGTATAATGAATCATACAGTTCCTGCTTCGGAGTAATTGCCTCAGGATGTCTAGGGATTCAGCTTTAATGCAGGAACTCTTCAGGATGAACTGTGTAATCAAGAGTCCATTCTTAGTTTTTATTCAGTTTTTAAAAACCTGTATGGACCTAGCTTAATGCAGGTTCTGGCTAAATCTTGAAAGACCCTGTACCAGTGAACCTCTAGCAAATAACTTGGGAAAGGTGATGCTTCTTATGAATCAGAAAGTATTGGTAGTTTCTGGGGTGTTATCTCCAGGTGAAAGTTTTGGACAGGATATTGTCCTATCGACAGTACAGCTCATGGAGGTCAGCCTCATATTTTGGAGGAATTTTGGAGGAGATATGTGGCTTGGTGGTGCATAGACCTGATTCAAGGAACATTTAGGGCACAAGAAAAGTAAGGTGCTGTTTGTGTCTCCTAAAGCTGCTGAATAAAGTGAGCTTTGGAAGTTTCAGTTGGAGGAGGTTTGAGTTGGCACGATTTTTGTTTTTTACTGTTAACATTGTTTCTCAAGTCCTCAACTCTGGAAACAGTGTGCTTTGCTTCCACTTGGTTATAAATATCATGCCAATTTTGAAACGTTAATAAAAATAGGTTGAATATTCAGTCCTTGGTTTCCAACAGAAGGCGCACAATAGCAGCGTAACTTCTTGCAAACTTTTCTGCTTCGAGTTGTAGATAAACCTTGCTATGAACTACTTGGTAGATTTGCTAGAAAAGCTTGTGATTGAGTGCTCTGTATGCTTGCCTTTTTGCTTCCACCTAGAATCCAGGGCCATTACTTTCTGTAACCATTTCAGTGAGCTGCCATAGTTTTCAGTCTGTACTGTCACCTGATCCAAGCATGCGCCAAAATACCCACCGTTTCTGGCTACTGTCTGCTGAATCTGCTTTGCAAACCCTTAGTTCTTTAAGCTTTTTGCTTAGCAAAAAAACAACAGACACTCTTACAGAGTGTACTGGACACATGCCATCCTGCTTCCCTAACTCCTCTAATTGTTTATGTAAATCCTTAGCTTTACTAAACTTGTAAATGCTACAACAGCATCCCCATGTGAAATTGTGTGGCTCATGTGTCAAAAAAGGCTGCTTGTGAAAATATTTGTCAGAAGAATATGAATGCTACACATTGCACTGCATTCAGTGTTTTGTATCAACTTATGATTGCAATGTCATGGTGTTTGGTTTTAATTGTAGACAATAATTTTGTGTTTTATTATGAAAAGGTAAGTTCATGTAAACTGTGAATGTACAGTATTTATATATAAACATAATGATTTGTGGTTTTGGCCTCTTTTTGGAAGAAAAAAATACTTAAATGTGATATGCAGAGGTACAGGTCTTTTTTACTAACACTTGTTTATGCATGACTCTTAGAGAAATATTTGATCTTGTGCAATAATAAATTGCTGGATTTTTTGGAATATATTGAGCCTGATCCTTTTCACACTGAAGACAATGGCTGGAAAATTGTTCTTATCTATAATAAGAATGAAAACACTCCATTATATTACTGTAGTTAATAGTTTTGTACTGCTGATGTTGAAGACATTCTCAGAATAAAGGGTTAAATGTTGCGTTCGCAAGACATAGTGTTGAGCAGCTTCACAACAGTACGTGTTTTCCATTATGATAAGGCTTTCTTGTAGATATGTTAGGTGAGAAAATTAGTAACTTGTTCCTAAACTTAATAATTTAAGCTATAAATTTTGGTGTAGGAAAGCTGAACATTTGCATAGGGTTTGGGACCCGTCACTATTTCTACCTTTTCTGTTCCCCTCAAGCATACCTGTTTCCTTTCAACATTTCATTCCATTTCAGTTTTCACTGTGACTATGTCACACCTTTTCAATGTCATTTTCTTGTCTGTCATCTTATTTTTATTTCACAGCACTTTCTCTGTTCATCCTCAAGTCACTTCACCTGTTGCTCACTCTCATCATGACTTCACATTTTCTTGTACTCTTGGTCATAGAAAGATCATTGGTGACAAGTAGGAGCAGTTTTTGCCACATAGTAGCTAAAGGTATAAAAGTTATGAATTAGAAAATTGGCTTTTTTTTTTTAATCTAGAAAAAGGGTACTTCTCCTTTGCAGATGTTTTTCTGTGAAGTACAAAAATTGGTGTGACTGTTCAGTCAGTGTTTATAACCAGCTGCCTGTAATCAAGTGTCACTGAGCAAGAATTGTTCTGCGTGGTCAGAGAACCACTTTTCCTACTACTTACACTTTTATGTTATAGAGAGAAACATGTTGCTTATCAAAGCAGTCTTCCAGTCTGTGGCTGGAGGGGGAAGGAGGAAATGCTCTACTCCACCAAAAAGAGTTAGAGATAACATTTGCAGAATGTGCTTGTGGTCTTATATCTTCTGTACAGCTCTGCTTTTTGTCAGATGCAGCTTTTGTCTTACAATTTCCGAAGTTGCTCCATTCAGCCAACCCTACTGCTGCTACCTGGTGGCAGCAGAACAGCCGCTGTCTGGAGATGCACACACCAAAGAGAAGATATTTTGCTTCCTACTTGGGGTGCCACAAATGGTTCTCAGAGCTGAGCTTGGGAGCTCCAACCCTGTGATGTAATGGGTTATGTCTGTATGATTCTCAGTTTTGGAAGCTCAAGTATGAGCCCTTGCCAGCAGGTGCTCTGGCCATCTGAGTCAGAATTACTGAGTATCATCTCCAACATTTGATATTCCCAGTCAGTGAAAGGGTTTAAACAGTGATTTCACACTGAGGGTGTCAAGTGCAGCATCTCAAGATTCTGCCAGTAATGCACTGAAACGTGCTAAAGTGAACTCTGATACAATGAAACATATCAGTTCATGGAAACCCTTTGGTTTGTGTCTTAATGTGTATTTTTTTGTCAACTGCAGAGAACATTCCTAAGAACTCTCACTGTAGGTTTTTGTTCTGTTCAGCATTCATTTCTTAAAGCAAAGGTTGGATAAACTTCAGTCTGGGCACCCAGGCTGCTGTTAGTCAGTGCAACGCTGGGAGTTACACAACATTGGTATCTAAAGTTACGTCAAGTTGAATGTAAATACGTACCTCTGTGCTCTTCCTTTTAACTGGAACATGATCATTAGTTTATTTTAGAAGGATGAAAGCCTAGTTCTAAGTGCAAATTGAGGCAAATTCGTCTTGCCGTACAATGTTTTTGTTTCAGTAAATTTCAAGTTGTGTGTATATCTACATCTTTCATTTTTGTTTGTCATGTTGTCAGAGAACCTAGTGTATGATATGGGTTTATCATACACGATAAATATTCCTGATAGTACAAAATTGGTTCCCGATGAATCCCAGGTTTTGACCTTGATATTGTAAATTATGATTCAGCAAGGAGAGATCAATGACTGGAAGTTTGTATCTGTGCAAAGTTCAGTTGATTTCAGGAAAATTGTATAAGAATCTCTTTACTCAGAACCCTTGGTAGCAACTGGGTGCCTCCTGTTTGTTACTGGTTTTCCCCTTATGTATCCAATTAACATAGTTTTCAACTAAATTCATTGGTACAGGTAAGCGATTTTGATAGAAGAAACAGCTGACAAACTGTAATTGTAAATGTCAATATTTGTTGACTTCATATGTAAAAAACTTGTGATACAAGAGCTGTAGTTCTGGGAACTAACTGCTGAGCAGTTAAAATAAATGGATTGCATGAACTTATTCTAGCAGCACTCCTTTTTTTATATTTTTAATGTAGTACTCAAGAAAAGCGGGCAGGATACATTTAACATATAGGACAATAAAGGTAATTAGAACCCGTTGGCAGGGACAAGGGAAGGTGCAGTTACCAGGATACTGAAGCAAAAAAGCACCAACAAATAAATACATAGTCAACATTTATCTTGAACTACTTAATGTTGTAAATATGCATTAGTTTCGAATCCCTATGGCTTCCCAAAGTTAGAAGTGCCGCAGAACTGTCTGTTTGATTAGTGATGCAGCCTTGAACAAATTCTTTCAAAATCTGGTTATCAGAGAGAGAACTACTTGATATGGGAAAAACTATTGAGGTTATTTCAAAGACATCAAGTGTATAGCCAAATAAAATATTACTTTACTATTACAAATACTTTTTTGTTACTATTAGTAGTTTTTCAGTATTACAGAGTGTCTGTGATGCTTTGTTGCAAGTTACCTGTTGTTGGAAAATGACAGTGTGGTCTTCAAGTAGGCAGAGATTGGAACAGTATGTATAGTATTTTGGTGTAATCCATCTTGTCAGAACCTGTTCACATGGGGGATAAACAAGGAAATTAATGAAAGTCCCATTAGTGTTTGCTTGAAGTGTGATAGCTAGGAAATAAAAAGTGACCAGGTACAACAAAACAGTTGAATATGAAAAATCTGACTTTTCAGATTAATTGCATGAAGCTTTATGTTGACATCGTGCAGAATAGTGAACTGATTTATACTTTGTCTTTCAGATGAACCAGAGACACGAGATGCATGGTGGGCAGAAATCAGACAAGAAATAAAATCCCATGCCAAGGCATTGGGTTGTCATGCTGTAGTGGGCTACAGTGAATCAACTAGCATTTGGTAAATCACGATGATGATTTGATTTTCAAAATGCCACAGAAAATTTTATTTCAGCTTCAGTGGATTAAAAATTAACTATTTCAGCACAGTTGTTGGTACTGTCCGGTATACCTATTATAATACTATACTATACCTGTTTAGTATACCTACTTCAGAGAGTTTAAGTGACTTAGAGATTTCAGTATTAGATTTTTCTTTTTTTAAAATGTTTGATTTGGGTTTTTATTGGGTCTTAGGGTTTTTTCCTTGCAAACGTTACAATTTTTTTTTTTTAATAAAGCCTACATAAATGCTTTTGCAGCGACAATGTTAATTTATCTATGAAGTTTTCTAAACCTAATCTACCTAAATAATTAAGACTCTCCCCAAAAGTATACGTATTGAAGTTTCATTATTGGGTAACAACTGGCAGACCAGTACTTAAATGGCAAACTTCAAATTTAAGGCATTTTTTACTAGGGATGCATCAATTGTAAGTTAAAGGAGAATATGCTGCCTGATAGATATAGAATACTTCAGGTGTAAATATTCTGTGTTTCTTTCTGGAAAACATGTGTCAGTATTTTTGTCTTTCAGACCTACGGAAGTGTTTAACGTACTAAACTGCAGCTCTGCAGTAGTGTTTGTGAGGTTGAATTCCTCAGCCCTGCATCCTATTCAGGCCAAAACTCCATTGTCTTACTGTGTTTCCTTTGGCTAAGAAAAATGCCAATCTTATGTATTTTAGTGACTTAACAAGCTTTGTGAGAGGCTTGGAATTTGGGAGAAATAATTTGGGATTTATCTAACCAATTGTCCTTCTCTCTGACCCCTAGAGACACTAGAAAGTGTCTCTTTCTAGCTCTGGGAAGTAATCTGTGAAGAGCTGCCGGGGCAAGGTATCTGATAGTGTAAAACAAAAGTACTCAAGTTCACTATTTGTTCTGAATTGCTTTATGAAAGGAACAAGCAAATTCAGACATCTGAATTTTTCTGTCAAGTTGATTTTGCATAAGTACTTTAAAGTAAAAGCACTGAAGATTTGCTTTTTTAAAGAGAGGAGTTGGAAAAAGTTTTGTTTCACTTTGCAGTTGAAAAGTTGAAGAAAGAAATACAGAGTTACACAGTGCTTTTGTGAGGGCACAGCATCTGTCTGAAATCCATATGGATTGCTTCACATCTATTGCTCCTTCACATGTATTGCTTCACTGCAGGTAGAAAAAAAACAACTACCAAATACATTCATCTTCCACAAAACTTGAAAACAATTTTTGGAAGTCAAGTGCATTTAGAATAGAAAAAGAAAAGAACTTTACTGACAAGGCATGGTTTGTATTCCTTACGTTGTCTCATCTAGTTATTTCTTGTCTTGCTTGGTGTATTAAAGACCATATTTACCTCAAAATTACTCCATCACTGAGGGATGAACTTGTACAAAAATGAAAAATTTATTCCTTTGGCTGTCAGTCTCCTCGTAAAAAGCATGAATATTTCACTTTTTTTTTTTCCTACCTTAGCTACAGGGAAAGAATATACAGAGTGTAGGCAGGCAGTCAGCTATTGGGTTACTTCACACTTTCATTCTTCTTAAGGAATTTAATGTGGTAGTATTTGGTTATTGATGAAATATATTAGAGTTCCCATGCTTACTTGCCAGTTCAACTTTATTCCACGCTTAAAGCACAAGCGTCTGTGTGTAAGTACTGGTCTGCCAGACATGGGTGAAAAATTATTCTGGAAAGAGAAACAACAAATTAAAAAGACACATATATAATTCTAGGAAATGTGGGGAAACTTTTCTCCATATTCTGTTTTAATATAGTATTTTAAGTCCTGAATATTACAGGTTTGTTTCTTATTTAACAATTTGAGAAATATTAAAAGCTCTGTGATTGTTCTGAGCTCTAACACTCCTAAATAATAAGTATTATCAGTTACTTTACATGCTATGTTTGCCATTATTCTAGTTGTTCATACTCAATTTTTACTGTTTTGCTACTTCTTATCCTCCAAGAAACACCCTTATCAGTGTTGTGTTGTAACTTCATTTTGAAAATTGAATGTTAATAAAATGGTGAGGCTCTCAACTTCAGTTTTACTTTGGTAAACAATTACACTGTGGTTTTTTTTTTGGTTTTTTTTTTAATGTTTCTTTGCTTTTGTTGGTTTGCTGTATTTCTCTGCATTGTTAACCATGGAACTGAAAACTATACTTAAACCTGGTTAGCCTTTTTGTTCTGTTATGTTATGTTATTTATAACATAGGTCAAAGCTCATTAGTCTTTCTGTTCAGTTCTTATTCTTATTTATACAATGGTTTAAATGCCAGAAGAGTTTCTGAGATCGAAGGATAAAATTGCACATATGTACAAAATTCATGGAGTCTTCTGTACCAGCCTTATTAATCTAATAGTTCTAGATGAAAGCATCACGGAGTAGTAGGAATTCACTTTGTTGTCATTCTTTTCTCTTATAGTGAAGAGGTCTGTATTTTGTCCGCGTCCGGCACAGCAGCTGTACTGAACCCTAGGTTCCTTCAGGATGGCACCATGGAAGGCTGTTTGGAACAAAGGTTGTCATGGCAGCCTGGCTTCTTTTCCATAGGGTCAGAGAAGGGAGAGGTTGATTTTTTTCCTCAGAGCCAAGATAGTTCTTCTCTATTAGGGTAGGTTACAGTGTTACAGTGCAGGATGCGGGACCAACCACTTTACTGCTTTTCACTAACAACAACAACCACAGAAGTAATGGAACTCTGCACCAAATTAGATATTCTGTTTTTATTTCTAACAGTCTGAATAAGGTAACACGTTTGACTACTAACACAGATCATAACTCAGTTTTTTTTCTTTGCTGCTCTTCAGGTATCTTTCTCAACTTTATATCACACTATAAAAATGACAGATGTTTGATAAATTATGTAAGCCAAAAGCAGCTGTAGCTGTAATATGCATATATATGCTCTATATATACTATTTAAGAGCTTCTTGGGAGCTTGTGAAACAAAGATGGTGCCCGATTATTACAAAATGTTTTATTTGAAGTTTGTGAACAAAATCTTGAAACTGAGGGACAAACATGAAGTTTCCATTTGTTTCTGCTTTTGCAAATAAATTTTGAAGAATGGGTATTGCCAAACAGTTATTTGGGGGAAAAATTATTAAATTAACTAATGCATATTGGTAACTTATTATGTGTTCATCAGGATAGTGTTTAAATATTTCAAAGGATTATTGTACCTGTAAGCAAGGCTATTTATTACATTTTAGCGCACTCATTACTTTTTCCATAATAAACTAACCAATGTAGTATTATTTATTATTCTTTTACTTTTTTGGCCATTATCTTCTGGTGTAGATAGACTTTTAAAAATTGTAACCAGAACAAAAATACTTGGTTTTGTAGTCACTATATGATGGAGAGAAAGAAGTGACATGTTTATAATATAAAGAAAATTGCACTTTTATCAAAATACATATTTTGGTGCTACTAAGAGACTTGGCATAGATTAGAAATGCCAAAGAAAGGTAAAACAACTAAACAGACAAAGCTAATGCTTGACACAAAATATATTTGCCAAAGTCTTATGATAAATAATGTTCCAAATCTATCAGATTTGCTTAAGCACCTCTTCAAAATCACTGAGAATTGTTTATGTGAAACAGAATCAATCTGCAGTGATGCAGTTAGCCTGTGCTTTCCTTGATCATATTTTTATAATGGTCATTTCTGGGTATTGTTTGTGCGGGAATGAGACTAAGTGTTTTAAGTGGATAAAACGTTTTACCTAATACCTTATTTTAGGCAATAATCTTGCTATTCTTCTTGCAATGTTAATATATATTGTGCTGCTTCTCAGGATGGTTGGTTTGTTGTTTATATTCTGCTCATGGGGTTTGTATAGGTTTTTGGACACAATCAATGTAAAAGAGACTTTTGTGTTTGGTACAGCAAATTCATTGTCCAAGTGCTGTACCATGGGCTACATTTAGAAGTTATACCTAAAGGCGGCTCAGTAGTGTTTTAGGTTTATATCAGTTGTACTTTTTCTCAATCCCTGCATAACAAGTTTCAATGGAAGTTTTATTTATAGTGTTTTAGCTAGTGTAATTTAACCTAATTGTATTCTTCTAATTCATATAATGTAATACTTACCACATTGGTGTAATGGAGCAGAGTAGAGCTGCAGCGTGTAATTTAAATAGGTATCTGTAGTGTTTATACACATGCTCTTATTGGTCATTGTTAAAAAGATGCAGATGTTTTAAGTATGTTCTTCATAATGTGTTTTTAGGATTGAAGAAGCTTCTCCACCAGGTTGTGGATTTTGCCATATACCGTATGATGAATTGAACATGCCATTCCCTGCTCACCTCACTTACTGTTACAACTGCCGGAAGCAAAAAGTTCCTGATGTCCTTTTCACCACAATTGATCTTCCAGTAGAAGCAATAGTTATTGGGAAGGGATGTCTTATTCAAGCCAGGTATCTATCAAAATTTTTCCTTAGTAAAGTGTTGGAGATCCTTGAAATAATTCCTGTTGCTAAAATCCAGTATGTCATCAAACTTCATATTTTTATGTTGAATTGCTAGGTATTAGGGAACAGGAGAAACAAAAAGGAGGACAGCCTACTCCTCCCTCTTGTGTTGTGAGTCTGTTATCTGTTGATGGACATCTGTGAACTTGTCCATGTCGATAAATATTTGCTAAATGTTCTGCTTTTGTTTTTAATTGCCAGTGAGAATTGTTACATTTTTTTCTGCCTGGATATGAACTTTTTCATGTTTTTTCTTGCTGTTTGGGACTGCTAACATGGTTAGATATAGCTCCTTCACTGGAAACTTAATCATCATAGAATTGTTTGGGTTCGAAGGGGACCTTGAAGATCATTGAGTTCCAACTCCCTTGCTGTGGGCAGGTTCACCTTAATGAACTATTTCAGTCAGTTGTGTTAATTCCGTGCTGATGTCCATAACTAAACATCATCTCTGCGGAATTGTTGGCTATGGCATGTTTACGGACTTTGGAAAAGGGGAAAAAGTGGTTTAGAGTGGGAAGGAAGGAAGGGGCAGCTATGTAAATCTGTATGGGTGGCCAGCCACGTGGATAAATAACTGGTTGGATGTTTGGGCTGAGAGAGTAGTGGTTTTTGTTTTGTAATCTACCTGGATGGCCATGACACGTATTACAGTGTCTGTGGTGGGACCTGTCCTGTTGAACCTCTTTGTGATGTGGAGGGGATGATGGGCTGAATTTTCTTCAAGTTTGCCTCTTACCCCACAGTGACTGGAGCCACCCAGTATGGTTCCTGTTCATTTTTGTCCTCCCCTGAGAGTAGGACAGACATCAGAAAATAACAGAGCAAGTTTGGAGGGCCAGCAAGGGAGTAAGGAGTACCTGTCCTATGCTGAGAAGCTGCTGGGGCTGGACTTGTTCAATCTGGAGAGAGAAGGGATTTAGGGACACTTAATAACAGCCTGCCAGTATCTAGAAGGAATTTATGGAGCATGTGTAGCCAGGGTCTGTGCGGTGGGAGGGTGAGGCCCAATTGAAGCAAGAGAGATTCAGAGTGCATGAAAAGCCACTTAACCACGAGGACAGTTAGGGAGTGGGGCAGATTGCCTTGGAGGTTGTCCAGTCTCCATCTTCTGGGAGTTTTCAAGACATGACTGGCCAAGGCTCTAAGTGATTCTGCCCCTCTCCTCTGGTGAGATCCCACCTGCAGTGCTGCATCCAACTCTTGGGGCCCCAGCACAGGAAGGACATGGAACTGTTGGAGCAAGTCCAGAGGAGGCCAAGTCGATTAGAGGGATGGAAGAAAAGGCTCAGAGAATTGAGATTGTTCAGCCTGGAGAAGAGAAGGCTTTGGGGTGACCCAGTTGTGGCCTCCTAAGTACTTAGAGGGAGCCTACAAGAAAGATGGAGAGACTGTTTACAAGGGCCTGGAGGGACAGGACAAGGGAGAATAGCTTCAAACTGACAGAGAGTAGCTTTAGATTGGGTATTAGAAAGAAATTCTTTACTGTGAGGGTGGTGAGATGCTGGAACAGGTTGCCCAGAGAAGTTGTGGATGCAGTGGGGTTGGAACTGGATGATCTTTAAGATCCCTTCCAACCCAGGCCATTCTATGATTAATGATTAATGGTGTTCAGCACCATTTTGGAAATTTACTTTGTGTTATACCATGGTCCCCGATCTGTCTCTGGAGCATTTGCAGATGTCTCATTTTCTCAAGAATTCATTTCTTAAAACATTCCTGTTCCTCAAAAAAACCCCCAAAAGACAACAAAACAAAAAACTGAAGCTATTGAAGGATTTTGAGGTAAACTTGTTACAATTTGGTGAACTAGTATATTTTCCTGATCATGTAGAAGGAAGTGTTGCCTATTTGTATCACTAAAAGGGACAGCTGGCATGTGCTGCTTTTGAACAAAATTTCTCTCTGAAAGTACCACTGGTGTGGGCTTTGAATTTCAGTTTGTAGGACTAAACCCAAAGAATGGAATATGAGTGACATAATATAGCCAGAGATGGAATTGCTATACTCTTTCTTTTATTCTTTTAAGATAAGTACTTTCAGTCTTGTTAATGCTTGAGCTGTGAGGGCACTTGGGTGGGGTTGTTTTTCTTTATTCCAATGTCTGTCTTCAATAACTATATTAATAGGGATTTTAAAAGTTCTACCAGTAGATGTAATTTCCTGTGCTTGTACCTGAAGTGTTTGAGGTTTGCAGCAGAGAAATGAATGTTTACATTTGGGGTGTTAGTCGAAGCAAAGCTGAAAATACAAATTTTCAGATGACACAGTCTGAAGAAGTTCTTGTAAAGAACTGGCATGTTATTTTACACTTGCAGCAATCCAGAAGAATATACCTCCTCAGTTCTGAGGCTCTACTGAAAAGGGCTGCAGGAACTATCCCTTGAAATAATTTATTTGAGGGAGTATAATGGTGGTGTTTAACAGCTACCAGACAACTTGCAATAGCAAGAGGGCTGTGTTTGTCTACAGAATTTGCCTTGTAATCATCAGGGCAAATTTTTAACAGTTGCTGCTATGTGATAGGACTGTTAATATGTTTAGCCAAACATCCAGTAGGAGCTTATCAGGAATCCGTAGATAAGGTCTTAATGTTGCATATTTATTCTGTGCTGTCAGACTGTTATGGCAAAAACCCTGTGTGATGAGTGTTGTTTCTGTCTGATGACAGTCCTTAAGCATATTTTAAGAAATGAGGTCTCATTCAGTGATTTGCAAAAAATACATTATTTGTAATTTTTGTACTTTATAATCTGCTTTGATAAGGAATATTTTTGAATGCTGCTGAAGGTTATGTATTGTTCTGTTTGATAAGTTAACTTTTTATGTTACCCATTTTAAATGCTAATAGAATACTGTTTAATATAATACAGTTCCTATTAAAAATCAAATCTTACTTACTGAGACTCGGTGCCTCAGTCTGCCTTGATCTTCCTGATGAGAATGTAGTATTTTACTGGATTTTAAAATACAGTCAAAAGAAACTGATTGTATTCAGTCATACAACGAGGAAAAAATTCAAAATACCCTGTGATGGCTTTGAATCTTCACTAGTCCATTAGGACTCTGTGTCTGCAGGTCCCTGCAGATCTCACGTGCTGCTCTGTGTTTGTCAGGTTATGCCGTCTGAAGAAGAAAGCTCAAGCTGAAGCAAATGCGACCTCAATCAGTAACCTCCTGCCATTTATGGAATATGAAGTGCACACACAACTGATGAATAAACTGAAGCTGAGAGGAATGAATGCTCTGTTTGGGCTGAGAATCCAGATCACCGTGGGGGAAAATATGCTAATGGGGTTAGCAGTAAGTACAGTTTGAATCTTCTCATTCTTTGGCTTTCTTACAGTGTTTTTTCAAGAAGACCTACCAGTGTTGTGGAATTCGGAGTGACTAGAGATATTTAAATCTCATTTGAAGAATAAATGAACTGATGGAAAGGAGCAAGGTGTCTTAATTATTGTCAAATCAGGGCAGACTGTCTTTCATCACCAGAGAAGGGAGATTCAAATCTTTTGAAACCTTCTTATAGAACAAGATTACTAGAAAGGGGGTGAAAGAAAAAGAGACTTTAAATGGTTTAATGGCATAAATTTTAGAAAAATTTAAAGGTCCTGTGAAAGAGATCCCTGTTCCTCATATTGCGTTACAGATCCATGACAATTAAGGTCCATTTAGTCTCTCAGTAAATCTTCTGGTTAGTTGCCTCTTCAGTGATGGCACTGAAGAAATAAGTGATAGATTGGAAGTGTCTTAGAGTCAAGAATTGTTCATTAACGATATTTTTCTAACCCCATTCTGTCATGTTGGGTTAGAATAGTGAAATGTGCTGCTTCTTCCTGCATCAGAGGGTGTTTGGGTAATACTGACTAGCTTGCATGTTCTTTTTGTCTTTCATGATCTGTTTTCTCTAAATAGAAGTAGGATTGTCACAACTTCAGTGATACTGCAGATGATTGGGTCAAGTTTTAAATCCTCAAAACCATCACTTGCTTATGCAAAATATCCTGGGGCAGTGCTTTTAGTTTTTAGTCTTTTTGGGATTTTTAGGTAAGTGAAGCGCTCCGCTATGGAAAAGTCCCATGAGAAGGAGAGAATTTATTGAAAGAATAGAGGGATTTTTTCATAAATGGGATTTTTTTCTTCATAAGTGAACGGGAGAGAGAAACCCATTTATTGTGGCCAGAGGCCGTGCTATTAGTGCATGTCACAGAGCTGTCTGTTACAGCACGAGCGCTATGGAAAACTTTATATGGAGATGTTAGCAGTACATGCTTATGTAATTGTCTTTTTTCTCAATGACTTACAAAAGTCTGCGACAGGTGTATATCTGGCAGCTCTGCCCACGCCTGGTGGTATTCAGATTGCTGGGAAGACTCCAAATGATGGCACCTATGAGCAGCACATATCTCATATGCAAAAGAAAATAAATGACACGATAGCAAAAAATAAGGAACTTTATGAGATTAATCCTCCGGTAAGTAAATCTTTTGTTCTTAAAAATAAAACATTCTGAATCAAACGTACACACGGTGTATATCCATGACTCCTTAGCAACTGAATCAGTCAGAACATAAGTTTCTTTATTAATAGAGATATAGATCTTTTTTTGCTGTATTTTGGGAAGCTACTGGATTTTTCAGATCTCTTTAGCCACATAGCCAAAAGAATCCTGAACAAATCTGTAACTTCTGGGAGTGAGCCAGGCTGTTTCACAGATCTGTGTCATATTATGTGGGGTTTTTACATTAAAAAGAATTCGGTCTCAACCTTGGCTTGGATGAAATCCCTGGCACTTTTCACTCATCTAGGAACTTTCATACAGTATCTCAGTCTTTGAGATTTTTCAAGATCAGTACAGCCATGATTTTAATAAAGAAGTTTACAATAGTAACTTGTGCTGGTAATTTTAAAATTAAACTTCAAGAAAACAGTAGCAACCACGGGCAGGAGTTGGACTTTGATCCTTGTAGGTCCCTTCCAACTCAGGATGTTCTGTTCTATGATTCTGTGATTCTGAATCAGTTTGTACTTATTTAGATTTATTTCACAGTAGAATTATTTTCAGAATATTCTGATTCTTTTAACTCTTAACAAGTTGTTTCTGATTGAAATTATTTCTGAGCTATGTAGAACATCTGCTAATTCTTATATCCTTTTTAGGAACTACCTGAAGAAATCATAGGGTCTCCCATTCCAGAGCCAAGACAACGTTCCAGGCTATTAAGATCCCAGTCAGAAAGCTCTGATGAAGTTACAGAGCTTGATCTTTCACATGGGAAAAAGGATGCTTTTGTCTTGGAGGTGATAAATGTTTTCAGTACTCATGTTCATAGTTTTCTCCTCAAATATATATTAAAAAAAATAGAAAAGTTTTCTTACTTATCTCCAAGGACAGTTCTTAAATTGTGTAAATTTGTTTCCATTTTGTATCAGTAGAAAGTGTTAAGTATTGGATTTTGCTTTGTCTCTCTTTTTCTGTTCACTTAAAGCACAGCTATATTATGCCTAGGGACAATATCTGAAAAAAGGTTGTCCTGCTGTTCATGGACATGTAGCAATATCTAGAATAATAATTAAGAGCTGTTAAGAAATGCCCTTCTGCCTACTTCAAGCAGCAGATCAGACTGATCAAAAATTTAAATATATTTTTATAAACATTGAGGTTCTGTGTTGTCACACTGTAGCAAAAAAAAAAAAAAGCTTGTATATTCTTCCGGTTTCAAAGCTCTTATTGTTATAGTTGAATGTGCAGAATAATTAGTTTCCAGAACTGATGGTATTAAAAGCATTCAAAAAACTGCATATGTCAAGAAAGCAAATAGAAGAAGACTTGCTTTTCTGAATTTCAGCCGATGCTCTTCACAATTAAAGAATTCGTAGCTTCCAACAGTACCTTCCAATTCTTTCTACAGTGACAACTAGAAAGAAGAACAACACCTGTACATAAAGAACTTCTCTAGTCACTAAAATTCAAAGATGTGATTTTAACATTGTACAGTTTTGAAGGAAAGTAGGCAATTATTAAAGAAGAGCTAGAGTTTTGATCAGCCTGCAGATACAGGTATTACAAATACCAGACCCTGGCTAAGAAAACACTTTAAATTGCAGCCTGTAATTGCAGCCTGAGGTACATTCAAGGCTGTTAATCTTCATAAATCACCATCTTCATAGAAAGTAATCTGGATGAAAAGTTGTAGATAGGCAGAAGAAGAGAGTGGAAAAATAACAGGTTGGGAAAAGGTTAGTATACTAAATTCAGATAGGTTAGTGCTTCTGCTCTTCTTTGGTTCTCCAGTGCATTACAAAGTAAACTGAGAACTCCCTAAAAGTGACTTCGATGCCAGTTAACTCTCGCATTAAGAAGAGAAGAGGGCAGTTTTCAGCAAGTATTTTTTGCAGGTGGTCTTAGCAGGGTTTTGGTTTTAATGTCATTGTCTGACAGGAATAGAATTGTTTCCTCGAAACAAAAGTTACGATCGATGCTCTCGGAGGCACTGTATTGAAAATCGAAAATACTTTGCTAAGTGCAAAAGGGGTTGAATGCCTTTGTGAAAAATAAGAGGATTTTGTAAGGCATTAAAAAAACAAAACCAAAAACCAACGAAAAAAACCAAGACTACTAAATACTGGAAAAAACATAAGCCCAGCCTTCATTTCTCTTGTAAAGGCTGTCAAATAGAAGAGCGGTAGTGATAATAAAAGCTCAGCATATTTCTTCTGTCCAGTTGCCTCATGATGTGTGATACATTATACTAAAGATCAGCTGGTTAAGTGGGGGTGGAACAAGAGAAGTTTAAGGTTCCTTCCAACCCAAACCATTCTATGGTTATATGCTACAAGCAGAGTTCAGCTCTTTTTCTACAGTTTTGGAGAATTCTTCCTTCTAACTTATTTATTAACTCCAGTATGTGCTCTAGATCCCCGTGTGGAAGGGAAAAAAAATCTAAGTACACTGTAGTGTACTACAGAGTGCATTAAAATGGTGCTAATGCTAGCAAAAAAAAATAAGATCTGATGTTTAAGGAATGTACTGGTCCTAGAATATGCATCCCTGTGTTTTGGTAGTTCAATCTTTATAGGACAAAAAGACTTTTTTACCTGTGAAATCACTTACTACTCCCTTTATTAAGAAATTGGATGGCAGAAACAACATTCCAGCAGCTTTACTTAGGCTCTTGACTGACCTTTCCAGAGTAAAATCGTTGTTCACTGGAAAAAGTTCACTGTGATGAGGAAATGCTGAGAGATGCTGTGAAGGCAATTGTAAGAGTTAAAGCTCTCTGGGGTTTTTTATTATTTGGGGTGTTTTGGGGGAGCTTTTGAGTTAAAAAAAAAAAAGGACAAACCCTCTTGGAGAGGGACAAGGAGAAACAATACCTCACAGAGAACCCTTTAATACTGGAGTTAAATGATTTCCAAAATACTTGCAAGAAAATGTTGGAAGTTAGAGGTTAAACTTGGATCTCTTGCAGATCAATAAGGCAGAATAAACCTGAAGACATATAACAGAAATATTTACAGAAGGTAGCAGGGCAGGTGGCAGTCTGATCTAAAAGAAGGTTGGATGGAATAGAGGTTATTTGGATTGGAAAAAATAATAATTGCCAAATTCTCCTTTTCCCATTTCAGTTTTTTGCTGTTCTTTCTAAGGAAGGTTTTTAAAATGCTGGGAAGATTTTCACGTGTCTCTTTAGGACAGGCAAAGAATAATCACACCAATGTAATACAGCATAGCTGGAAAAAGCTGCAAGTTATTATGTGGAACCTTGTTCAGCGTTTTAAATTGTTTTATAAAATCTCTTTATATTATTATCTGCTACACTTTCTATGTGTTCTGTACGCATAGCTTTATACAGTCTAATTAAGGGAACTATTTTTCGAGTGTTAAGCATATCATAGGCTGCTAGTTAAGATTCAGAGGTCTGGTTCATAGAATCCTTTTTAAAAATCTCAGCCGAGCTGCCAGATATAGATCTTTTGATGACAGAATTTTTACATCCTTCTGACTGGCACAGCAACATGATTTTCAATCAGTTATTCCTTTTTACAGATTGATGATACAGATGCAATGGAAGACGTACATTCTTTACTGACAGATGTTCCACCACCTTCTGGTATAGTAAAAACCATATTTTTCTGCTTTATACTGTAGACTGCAAAAGGAAAAAGTGAAACTAGTTTTATTAAAATTTATTTTAGAAAATGGCAGTAGAACTGAAAATATTACTGTTTCTGAAGATTTTTAGACTGAGTGACTAATTTTTAGGTTTCAGGTCAATTAAAGTAGAACAGAAAACTAATTACTGCCTTGTATCAATCATCTTTATGCTACTTGTGGATATATAGGTGTCTGTCATACCCTCCCTGATGGAACTCCTGGATCTGGATAAGAGGTTAATGTAGTTGTCCATTAATATAGAAATTGCTCTGGACATTTGGTTGTCCTTGTCCTCCTTGTTGTCACTGTGAGTTTCCTCGTGTTTCTTCTGAGCAAGTATCCATTTCCTTCCTAATGACTGGTATAAGTGTTTATAATTTTAAGTCTTGTTGAGCTCAGAACTATCCTTGTAATAGCTATCTCTTATTACCACCAAATCTTTTATTCCTCATTGATTATCCATTGTCCTGCTGCAGTTGAATTTACTACCCTAAAATAAGGCCATCAGCAATCATCTCATTTTATCCTCTTTTGCAGATAAGTTATGAATGTGCTTGAAGCATAAAATCCTGAGTTACAGATGTCTCTACTGTGAAAATGGAGAATTTATTTTGTCTCTCTTTTTCCAGTCTTACAATAATTGCATTTCCTTCAATGACACTTCATTCTGTTGGTTTGGTAAAGAGTCCTTGGTGAAGGAACTTACCAAATGCTTTCTGATGTCCCAAGTAGGCTGGTTCAGTCAGAGGCCTTTTGTCTATATGCTTCTTGAGAGCTTGTGAGCCATGACTGTTCCTTAGGAAGGTCTTCTCAGTGCCTTGTTTTTCCATCTGCCCATGAACTCCCTTTTCTGGAATAGCTGCTATGGGCCAGTAAAAGAGAGATCTGTATTAGGCAAATAATTAGTAGATCCCAGTCAGTAAGAGCTCCTCACTACTTGAAGATTAAAGAATCCTCTCCTCTGCTAGTGGAGCAAGTTTAAGTTAAGAACTTAATGCCATTTAATAAGCTGTTTCATTTTTTTTTTGCCTGTTCTCTTGCTTATATGAATCTGTATTTTTCATTTGCCCGCTTGTCTCCTTTAGACACATCTCTAAGATGGATTCTCTGATGGAAAATAAACATGAGGCTGGTTTTCCACTGTTGTGGAAAGCTCTACTTACAGTGGTGAACACTGATGTAAAAAAAAAAAAAAAAAGGGCATGTTTTCTGCTCTCGTGTTATCATCTCCTCATATTCTTTCCATATCTTACTTGATTCTTTAATATAATTTCTGCTTTTGATGTTCTGAAAGAAAAGCTATTAATATTTATATCTTCTGCAAGCTGCTACATGATTTCTTTTCTAGCTTATTTATTGCTTTTATATTGGCCCTACCAGATGGGCCTCTTTTCTGCTTGTTTAACTGTATCTTCAGACTTCCAGCATTGCCTATTTGCTGTTTATAACTTTTCTTGCTTGGCTGTTCAGTTATTTTCTGTGAAGTGCTGTTTATTTGCACTCAGTCTCTAGGTAGTTTCTTTACAGCATCTCTATGCTGTCTGTCACAGGTTGGCTTTTTGGCTTTTCCTTTCACACCTTGTTGATAAATTTCCTCATTTGTACACAGTTTATCTGTTAGAAATTAGGCAGAGCAGTTTTGGATTTGGGGTGTTTGCCCTCCCTGTAAGAATACTACATTTGTCTTTTGAATGTCAATCTCATTTCTGGTGTGTTACTCAATATTCAAAACTACATGAGGAAAAATATTTGCAAAACATTAGGGTCACATGTTTCTTTAGAAGTATTTTTT
>VZRE01003950.1:50469-66241 GCA_013396775.1 Cephalopterus ornatus | reverse complement strand
TATTAAAAATATGTACGAATTTTTATATTCTAGGTATTATATTTATATCTAAAATATTTATATTTGAAATATAGTTAAGAAAATATTTTACATTCTATTTAGTAATATATTTTATAATATATTATATATATAAAATATAACATTATATATTTGTATACAGTGTATAAGTTTATACATTTGTATATATGTACAAATTTATATTTTGTATATGTTTATATATACAGACACATGCAAACTCTCAGGTGTGTCCCTTTCTCTTTGGGGAGTCATTTCCCCTGGTGGAGGAATCTCTGGGCTCTGAGGGATCTCTGCTGAATCCTCAGCACCTGAAATGCTGCCCTGGAAGGAGGAGGAGGAGGATGCTGGTTCCATTCTCCTCCTTGCAGGATCCGAGGCCTGTCAGCTCCTTATTTACTGGATTACAAACCCATGCACAATATCCACCTCCCCAGAGGATTTTTCCAACCTCCAGGGAAGTATTTTAGGTCCAGTGAAGCTTTTCCTATTTGGCTGAAGCCAACCAGGACATGAGCCCATGCTTTTGTCCTATGACCATGAGGCAAATTGAATGGAGCATCTCCTGGAGTATTATTTTCTTTGATTTCTGAGCCTGGATATTAACTTACCTCCCAACCTTTCCATCCTAGGGGAGAATTATCCTCCCACTCATGTTTTCCACCAATTTCTGTTATATTTTTTGGAAGAAATAGCTCATCATTAAGTGTTGGTATTTGTCTCTCTTGGAAGAAGTCTTGGCCTGGAACCAGTTTACTGAATCTTCTTTGAGAATAAGAAATCAGAGCAGAAACTCTTCAGGAATTTATACTCTAGGGAAAAACCATCATTAGATACAGATGTTACACATCCAAACATCCTGGAGAAGTTCAGCTGATGAGACCTCCTGCTTTGGGGAGACTTTCAGCTTTGCTTTGGCTTTTCCTTGTTTTAAAGTACTTGTACAAGTTTTAAAGTACTCGTACAAGTAGTTGTGGAGGTTCTGGGTCGTGAACATAAGATGTGGGTACAACAAATGCAATTTATAGCTGTGCCTCACCAATGCTTGTGTCTGATAGATCCACTGAAAATGGCCTAACGCATGGAAAGTCACAGCATCCCCAGATTCCAGCTGGTGTGGATTTTGTGCTGCAAACTCATATGCTCTTACACTTCTCTTCAGATATTTTAAGCTCAATGTGGCACGTTTGGTGGAGTCCCATGGGAGAAGCTGTTTGCCATGGAACAGAGGATAAGCCATCCTGGATCTGTGTTTAACTGTCATCCTGGATCCATGCTTTTTGGGGCATAGTAGTTAAATAGCCCGTGGATTTAACAGAGGAGTCAGTTTGTTACACACTTGCCCAGGTTCCAGGAGACACAAAAATCCTGTAAATGAAATGTGGAGCTTTGGGGGTGGTCAGGGCCATACCTCTGGTGCCAGCTCAGTTAAGCAGATAGGATTGCCCACACAATACCTTCCTTGTCCTTCCTGATATACCAGTAACGAGTCCATGGTGGGATCCTGCCTCTCTGGGTGCTTCCAGACCTCTCCAGGAGGAAATCAGATCATCCTAGAGAAAAAAACCCAGCATTGTATGTGGCTTGCAAATAACCTTTCTTTTGGTGTCCTTTCAAAATGGGTGTCAATAATCACAATATCCCGATTCTCTGGAATTGTCCAAGGCCAGGTTGGACGGGGCTTGGAGCAACCTGGTCTTATGCAAGGTGTCCCTGCCCGCGGCAGGGGGTGGAACGAGATGGGCTTTAAGGTCCTTCCAACCCAAACCATTCCATGATTCCATGAGTCGTTTGCCTCAACATTTGTTCCTATAGGAATATCGTATTACTAGGGAATTCGGTATCTCTGTGCAAAGAGCATTAGCTCATTGCAGCACTTACTCTGAAGTTGCACAATGGGTAAGTTTGTAGCCTTTCCCTATAAAAGGCTAAGTCCATGTGTGTTGTATTCCCAGAGTTTACTGCTCAATCCTGCTGGATATCAGAACTCCTCAGTGATTAATAGCCTGCTTTTTATTCTCTCTTCCCATGTGTTGCAGCAGTAATAGTAATAAATAAATAAATATATATTTAATAATAAATAGGTTAATAAAGTGCAGCAGTGACAAATAGGGGTCCTGTGTTCAGTGCAGCTCTTTTCGTAGTCACCTGTAGCTCACTAGGTTGTTCAATTAGATTCATATGTTAAGTAAATTAATAAATAGGTTGTTATTTTAATCCTAAATTGTCCAAGTGGAAAACATTAGCGATTGGCTCATGGGTTTTTATCAGCCTTTACCTACATAAAGCCTAAAGAGAAACCTTGGTGTGACACGAAGTGGTGGAGCAAAAGTACCTGTAGATCTCTGTCAGCTGCTGTGGTGACGTGTTGTTGGGTTTGTTTTATTACAGTTCGGGGCTGCTGGCCCTGGGAAAACCCTTGGACAGGGAAAGCACCGACCGCTACATCTTGATTGTCACGGCCTCGGACGGCAGACCCGATGGGGTGAGTGTCCCGGGAAAGCTGAGGAGAACAGGCTGTTCCGCTGGGCAGTGGGGTGCAGGCTGATTGGAGTGTCTGTGATGTGGGTCTTGACCAAATGTATCCATAATCTGCAGCAATTTTCCTTGATCTCCAAAAGGTTTGTGTGGGTAAAGCCTCTGTGTCACTGGTTAATGGCCTTGGATCGTGGAACAAAGGGATTTAGGGAGCATCCAAAGGAGGGGGACGAAGATGGGGAAGGGCACTGCAGGCTGTCCATCTGGAGGTTGTTCTGTCATCAAGGGGCAGTTTTTCTCACCCAGCAGATCCCTGCTGCTCAACAGCAAATAAAATTCCATATTTTTGCTTCTTTTCCTGAAGATTCCTGAAGATTCCTGAAGATGGGGTCTAGAGGGGAAGCCGTGTGAGGACTCTGAGGGCACTTGGTGTGTTCAGCTGGAGAAGAGGAGACTGAGGGGAGACCTCACTGCAGTCACAACTTCCTGGGCAGGGGCAGAGGAGGGGCAGGACTGAGCTCTGCTCTGAGGGGACCAGGGACAGCACCCAGGGAATGGCCTGGAGCTGTGCCAGGGCAGGCTCAGGTTGGATCTCAGGGAAAGGTTCTTCCCCCAAAGGGTGGTCGGGCACTGACCAGGCTCCCCAGGGCAGTGGGCACAGCCCCAAGGCTGCCAGAGCTCCAGGAGGGTTTGGATGATCCTCTGGGGCACAGGGGGTGACTCTTGGGAATGGTCCTGTGCAGGGCTGAGGGTTGGACTGGATGATCCTTGTGGGTCCCTTCCAGCTCAACATATTCTGGGATTCTGTGATTTTGCTGCTTCTTTGTGTTATTCTTCAATGAGAGCCAGCATAGTCGAGGTTTTGTGTATTCAGATACGTTCATCCTCTAAATATATTTTCTCTGTCCTGTTAAATACCTGGTCTGCCTTCTTCCCTTCTCTACAGATGTGGGCAGCTGTATTAGAGATTAATACTTTTTCCAGCCAAAGGCACTGGCTTTTTCCAGAATTCCAGGTGAAAGCACAGTCCAGCTCTCAAGAACAATCTGCAGAAGTGGCTGTGCCCCTTCTCTTTAAAAAATAACAGTATTTATCAGGAGCTATTCCCAAGTCTTCCATTTTTTGATTGGAAGTTTTGATTCCATTTTGATTCCATTGATCAGTGACCCTGCACTTAAACCCACAAATGCAGCTCACACCTGTGCTTAGTACAACAAAATGGTGGGTTTTTTCAATTTCCACGTTATAAAATGAGACGCTATTTAAGGATATGTATTTATTGATCAAGCAGAGGCAATGGAATTAGTTTTCCAGAAAGTTAGCTGCTGGATTGTGCAGGGTACATGGGAGTGCAGCAGCTCTGCCACGGCATGACAGCACAGAGGGAGAAGACCTTAACGTTGTGGAGTATAGAGGCAGAGCTAAAATAATATCTATAATAATGAATAAATAGTGTGGATGCCTCATCTGGGCTGTTCTAGAAGGCAGTGCTCAGCTTTGAGATTGAAACAGAGACATCTCTGACAGGTGGCTACAGAGGGATCCTGAAGGCTCTGTGATTTGGACCTTTGCTCACCCTGTGCTCACCACAGCAGAAAATCTTACTTTTTTTTTTCTGTCTTGTGCTTTTTTTCCCTATTTTAGCTTCTTCAGCTCACAAGGTTTGCCTTCCTGCTCAGTATTTACTCAGAATTTAATTTTTTCTCCCAAACAAATATTGAGAAAGTTTAGAGCCTTTCTACAATTTTGTGGCAACATGGAGTTATTATAGGAGAGCCTGCACCTTTTCCATTAAAAATCTGGTTATAGTTGTCTTTGGAAATCTGTTACTTGTGACTTACTCTCCTTTCCTGAGAGCTGTGAATTCAGTTGTTTTGATCTCAAACTTCCAGCTGTGAAATCTGAAGATGTAAATAAAAGATTTTTGTGTTGTTTCAGGCTTACACTCCTTAAATACTCTCTGGGGTTTAAAAAAGGCAACTGAAAAGATGCTTCCTCTTCCTTTCAGCTGTGGATTCGTTTGCTTTGCCCTGAGATTACCTGGACATCTGAATGTTAAAATTAATCAGGAGATAACAGTTGTTTTTTTAACAGAAATCCCGTCAGTCATGCTGGGATGGTTATAGAAAATAGTTGTATGTGGGGTGAGAAGTGACTTTGAAGTTCAGCTCTGTAAAACCCACCGAAAATAAGCCATGGAAGGTTCCATTAATGTTGCCTGTGAACTGTGCCAGGGTTGAATACTTACTCTAACAACAAAATCCACTCCCTTTCTATCTCATTATCTCCTTTCCTCCCTCAGTACCTTTGGCAGGGGCTGCCCAGGGAGGTTTGGAGTCCCCAGCCCTGGAGGTGCCCAAGGAAGGCCTGGCCGTGGCACTCAGTGCTCTGGGCTGGGGACAAGGGGGGCATCGGGCACAGGGGGACTGGGTGACCTTGGAGGGCTTTTCCAACCTCAGTGATCCTGGGATTCTATGCCAGATGTGTCTCCCTGGAGTTTTGGACCTGCCTGGTGTGGTGGTAATTGTTCTCTGGGTGAAATGTGGGCACACTTTCTATCTGGGGACGTTCTCTGTTGCTGTGCTTTGGGGTCTTTATCACCATGTCTTACCTGGCTGTAGCTGTTTTGTTCTGTTGTGGTCCTTTCTGTCAGTGGTGGGGCACCTTTCTTCTTGAAATAGTCCAGCAGTATGACCTACTTGCCTGCCTGTGCCCCCAAAGCTTGTGGTGGAACCAAAGGGGGAAGAGCTGGGCTTGCCAGAATCCCGAACGGGGCTGGATGAGCTTCTTGGCTTTTATTTTACACACAAATGGATGAAACAGGGCAGCTCAACCAAGCCATTAAATCTCCATGCCTTTTCCATGCCAGGAAACAGTGGGTTTGACTAATTTGCCAGGCTTCCTTGTGTCTTTGCACAATTTCCTTGATTTGCAGCTCTTTTGGACGTGCTCCCTGCTGTCTGACAGCTCCTTGCTGGCTGGTACCCTGCCAAGTGTTCTGAGGACAGGGATGCTTGTTTCAACAAGTCACTGCGATTTCAGGGAGGAACTTTGATTTTTTTTTTAACTAGTTTTTATCAGGAAGCAACAGTGTCTCTTTAAAAAGAAAAATTGAAAAAAAATCCTACAATTACAAAACTGCTGCTCCCCACGCCTTGTTCACCTGCTGCTCGTCATCCAGCTTTGCTTTCTCTGAACAATCCCATTAGTGCCTACAGAAAACGGGGGATCTGATTGAATGGCTTGTTTCAGTTTCCCTAAAAACCACCAAATTAATTCCCCAGGCAGGTACAATGTAATTTAAATCACATTAACATATTTTAGCTGGCGGCATATCCAACCTGATCCCTTTCCATCCAACACTGGGCTGTTTGAAACCAGCTATTAGAGTCAAATATACTCCTAGTGAGCTTTTGTATTCTGCACAGCCTTTGCTGGATTTGCTTGTTTCTTTAAAATTTGAAAGGCATTCAAAGGGAAAAGACTTTATTAGTGTGTGTAGGGTTTTTGTTGTTATTGTTGTCAAGTAAAATACAATGAAAGGCTCATGAGTTGAGATAAGGATAGGGAAAAATCACTCCCTGATAACCACCACGGGCAAAACAGACTAAATTTGGGGATATTGATTGAATTTATTACCTACAAAATCAGAGCAGGATAATAAGAAGTAAAACAAAGCTTTAAAATACCTTCCCCCCTACCCTTCCCTCCTTCCCGGGCTCTCCCTGCTCCCCTCCAGTGGCACAGGGAGATGGGAATGGGGGGGTCACGTTGTTTCTGCTGCTCTTTCCTCCTCAGGGAGAGGAGCCCTTCCCGGACTCCAGCGTGGGGTCCCTCCCACGGGAGACAGTTCTCCAGGAACTGCTCCAGTGTGAGTTTTTCCCATGGGCTGCAGCTCTACACCAACTGCTCCAGTGTGGGTTCCTTCCATGGGGTCAGTCCCTCAGGAACAGGCTGCTTCAGTGTGTGTCCCTTCCATGGGATCAGTCCCTCAGGAGCTGCTCCAGTGTGGGTCCCTTCCATGGGGTCAGTCCCTCAGGAACTGCTCCAGTGTGGGTCCCTTCCATGGGGTCAGTCCCACAGGAATGGGCTGCTCCAGCATGGGTCCTTTCTGTGGGATCAGTCCTTCAGGAACTGCTCCAGTGTGGGTCCCCATGGGGGATCACAAGTCCTGCCAGCAAACCCGCTCCAGCATGGGCTTCCCGTGGTCACACCCTTCTTTTCAGGCAGCCCCTGCTCCCATGTGGGCTCCTCCAGGGGCTGCAGGAGGTGGGATCCATCACGGACCCCCATGGGCTGCAGGGGCACAGCTGCCTCCCCAGGGGCTGCACCAGGGGCTGCAGGAGAACCTCAGCTCTGGCTCCTGCAGCACCTCCTGCCCCTCCTTCCCCACTGCCCCGGGGGTCTGCAGGGCTCTTCCTCTCGCATGTTCTCACTCCTCTCTTCTCTGAAGCCAAGTGCATCTGTGCAATAGCCTTTTTTTCCTTCCTAAATCTCGTATCCCAGCCCACTGGTGGGCTCGGTGGGTCATCCTGGATCTGCTGGCATTGGCTCTGTCGGAGCTTTCCAGCAGTTCCTCAGAGAAACCACCCTTTTAGCCCCCCAGCTACCAGAACCTTGCCTCACAAGCCCAATCCATAAGAACCTTCCTCTTCAGTTGCAACATGGACATTTGGCATTGGTACATTTTTGTAGCTTGGTTTTAGGAGCAGCAGTCATAGGATCACAGGACAAATTCAGGTTGCACGGGACCTCAAGACGTGATGTTCCTCCAGCACTGCCAACTGAGGTTGCACCACCAATTTAACGGGAGAAGGGCATTGAATATGTAGTTTTCACATATAAAAATGCATAAAAGCCATGTCAAGTCCCCTTAATGAAACATTTTTATTGCTGTTTCATACTTAACTAAGTTCAGTCTTTATAACTTCACCTAGTGATTTTGCTTCAGAAATTGTGACCAGAACTCAAAACATTTCAACATCAGTAATAACTTTCAGCTAAACTCTGAACAAAGAGTTTTAGCCATTATGACATGAAATCGAAGGGGGCATAACTTCAGCTCATTAATTTTTAAATAGTAGTGTATAAAATATTCCATTTTAGATGGAATACCCCAGCTGGGAAATGTTGCTCTGCTTTGAAATTGTTGATGCTTTCAGAAAGAAATTTATCCCACTCTGCTTTGAAAGCTTCTCTCTCAAGGTGGTGACTCTCTTGCCTGTTCAAAATTGTTCTCATAAAACTAGGAGAGTTCTTCTTCATGGAGATAAGCAAGGCTTGTTAGGCATCTCCAGCCCTGACACAATCTTCTTTGGCCCAGGGAACCGTGCCAAAATGGATCTTTCTTTCCATCCTGGTATCTGCAGGAATTTGGAGGACAGCAGGACACTTCCCACACAAGCTCATGTTTCTGCTTGGGAAGCAGCACGAGCCCCAGTCTCCTGGGGAGCAGCATTTCTTCTGAGTGCCTGTCCCATCATCATGGAGGCACAAATCCCATAATCCTTAAGGTTGGAAAAGACCTCCAGGGTCGTCAGTACCAACCATCAGCACAGCACCACAACCGTGTTCACCACTAAACCATGTCCCCAGGTGCCACAGCCACACGTTTTTTGGACACTTCCAGGGATGGTGACTCCACCACTTCCCTGAGCAGCCCCTTCCAAAACTTTGCAACCCGTTCTGTGAAGAAATTTTTCCTAATATCCAGCCTAAACCTCCCCTGGTGCAACTTGAGGCCACTTCCTCTCGTACTGGAGAAGATAACTCCTCGTTACCTTTCTAAAGCCACCAGTTAATGTATTCCTGATCTTTTAAGGACTGGACCTCCTTCCTCCACAGCCTCAACCAAGGCAGGCCAGCATTGTGTGCCTGCTATAAAATCCATGGGATATTGGAGTAGTCCACAGGATACAATAAGGTATCGGCCCTCCTTTTGATCCCTGATGTTCTCCAGGGAAACCTAACTCTTCCCCATCATCATCACCACCTATGAAGTCTTTTGAGCACATTTTTGCATTTGAAGCTCTTGGTCTCACACCCTTTTTTGTTGTTGTTTTTTAATGGCATTTTTTTCCTGCTCCTCTTTCTGTGCCATTAACTGAGGGTCTGAGAGAGGTTGAACAGCATTGCTGTGGCACTGAGTTAGTTGAGGTTTCTACATTTTCAGCCCCAAGGGTTATTTAACTGCCTGGTGACATGCGGTGACAGTCATGTTGACACCTTTTGACTTTGGGGGACTGCACATTCCATCAAAATTAACACATCTTCACCGAGTACAGCTTTCCATGGAGTGCTGTGGCCCTTTCCATCACTCTGCCCTGCCTTATAATGCTCCTGATTGCTTACAATGCTCAGCTATGCTTCCCAAATTATTGTTGTTCTGAGTTATAACCTGGAGCGTTAACAGGCTTGTGTTTTTTCTTGGGGAAACATGACCTCCCACCCATCACTGTCACCAACCTGACACAACAATTAAGGATGCATTAATTGAGTAGTCAGGAAAATATTTTTATTCCCCTGGTAATGAGCTTTTAGTTGTAGGTGGGCAGAATGACACAGGAATGAAAAAAAACAGCTATCAAATTGTTTTCACCTAGTGTGGTGTGTTTGGATGTGATTTCAAGGCAAGAATTCCTGTCTTTGCGTTCCAGAGGGAGGCATTTGAATAAATCTGCGTGGCTTTTGTTAGAAGGAAGAAAAACCCTTCCGTGCTCTTTATTTTTGGCTTGTGTGAGTGTGTGTGTGTGTCAGTTCATTTATCCAGGTGAAACAGGAAAGTCTATTTTATTGTCTCAGTGTGAATTGTGTGATTTGAGTGGGATTCAAACTTCCAAGTACCAATGTCCAGTCCTGAAAATGTTTTCACGGCACTTCGGCAGCGTGTTGCTGCCCAAGTCTTGGCAAAGCAGAGCAGCTCAGTGCAAAGTTTATAAAGCCATTTGGGAGTTAGGAATTAGGTATTCTTGAAAGTTGTCAGTCATCCAGGGGTGTTCCCAACCTTCCTTCTCAAAGTGGCTGAAGGAGAGCAACAACATCCATGTCCCTGGTCGCGGTCACTTTGGGCTACTCAGGAATTACTGGCAGGGCTTCACGTTCCTTTTTATGCCTGAAGAGATTCAACCATCAGGACTCTACACTCCACTGGAAGTCCTGGAGAAGCTGTTGTCCACCCAGCTGTCCAGGACACAGTCCAAGGTTCGCTGCCTGGGGAAGATCAGAGGTGATCTGGCTCTGGGAGGGTTTCTCTGAAAGCCACGAATCCCAGATCTGCCCCGGCGAATCCGACTGTGCCCACTCCTTCTGCAACAAACTCCGTGTGAAGAAATGGGAATAAATGTAGCACTTCAAACCCCAGGACTGATTTGGGGCCATTTAAAAAAACCTGAAAAGCGTATTCCTGGCTACAGGATGCAGAAGTCTGGTATTCCCAGAAGGTCATGGGAAGAAGCAACGGATGAAAACTAGTGGGAACGACAGGGAACTGAGGAACCTAAAGAAGCCTTATTTTCTTCCTGTGAGGGTGGGGAGGCCCTGGCACAGGTTGCCGAGAGAAGCTGTGGCTGTCCCTGGATCCCTGGAATGTCCAAGGACAGGTTGGACAGGGCTTGGAGCAACTTGGGATAGTGGAAGGTGTCCCTGCCCATGGCAGGGGGTGGAGCTGGATGGTCTTTAAGGTCTCTTCCAACCCAGGCCATTCTATGATTGTCTTTCTTCAGCTGTGGTTCATCTTGTAAGTCAGACTTGGGTATTTCAGCCATCTCAAGATCATTAATAATTCAGAGCATCTTTCTCCCATGGCACTGGAATTAATTACCTTCCTTAGAGCAAACAGGTAGCACTAGATCAGGGTAATTTAAACAAAGACTTACTTCTGGAATAGCATACAGAGAATTAATTAATTACAGTAAATTTTTTGTTACTCCTTGAAATATTACCTGTCTCTGCTCCACATCAGTTCCATTATGTAGCAAGAAGAAAGCACACATGCCTCTCAGGAAATACTGAACAGAGATTTCGTCTACAAAAGAGCTTGGACTGAAAAAGACTTCTACTTGAGTGACCCTTTAGTAATCAGTAAAACAAGCCTACCAAAAAAATAACATCTATGTAGCCTGTTTATTCTGGGCAATTTTAATACTACCTTAACAATATTAATTGAATATAATTAAAGAGAAAAACTGTTTATTGCTATTTTCCTGCCAAGTTATGGATTTTGTATGAGAAAGCCTTAAAAATTTCAGCTGATCTATAGATTTCAGTGTATACAAGAATTTATCCAACCAGATTTCCTCCTCTTTGAGAGAAGGCTTTTTCTCCCTGTATCAGCATTTTATTAGGGCAAGATTTAGGAGACTCCCACACGTCCAGCGTTTGTGCAGCTTAGCATGGATAATATTCCCCATAAAGGCTTTGATTTCATACACTAAAAGAGAAGGGGTGAATTAAGTAATGCTCATAAAGCAATAGGTTGATGACAGTATTCAGTTAGAGATTCTGAGATTTCCATTCTGAAAGATGAAGTTTTAATTGTTTTAGGGTAAGAAAACAGATCTGCATCAAGGATTGTAGAAGCATTTTGTATCCCAAAATAAATACACTCCCATTAAGAGAAGGCTCAGGGGGGACCTTTTGGCTCTGCAACTCCCTGACAGGAGGGAGGAGCGGGGGGGGGTTGGGCTCGGCTTCCAGGGAACAAGGGACAGGAGCAGAGGGAACGGCCTCCAGCTGTTGCCAGGGGAGGGGCAGGTTGGACATGAGGAGGAATTTGTTGCTGGGAAGGGTGGTCAGGCCTTGGCAGGGGCTGGCCAGGGAGGTGACTCAGTCCCCTTCCCTGGAAGTGCTCCAAAAACACATGGATGGGGCATGTGGATACGACGTGGGGATGTGGTTTAGTGGTGGTGCTGCACTGCTGATCTTGGAGGTCTTTTCCAACCTAAACCATTCCATGTGTTTGTCAAGGATGCCCATGAGTTTCTCTTCCTTTCCGCCATTCTCTTTCTGGATGTGTGAGGTTTTAGTTTAGGGGGCTTTCCTTTGGGGCTTTATTTTTGTGTTATTTTTGTGTGTTTGACAGCTTTTCTCCTTGCTCCACGGACTTTTCCTGCTCTTTTCTCATTCAGCCTTATCTTGTCCCTTCAAGCCTCAGCCTCTTCTCTCAGCTCTGTTTCCTTGCAATCCACCTGGCCATTTCTTCTGTATAACTAGGTGAGGTCTATGGGGGTGGTAGGTACCACTTTTTAAGTTCTCATGCCCTACACTAGAAGGAAAGAAGGTCTGAAAATAGTCACAGAATCACTGGTTCTGTGATCATTCAAGTATAGTTTTGTAGAGTTGAATATAGATAAGTCCTGATATGTAGATCAGAAGCATTATTTACTGGGTTTGTTGTGCGGGTTTTTTTTATCAAATAAGGTCTTTGCCTCAGATTTTGTTATTTGCAAACTAGTTCTGTCTCGAGATGAGTGTTTGTCTTAGAGTTTGTCCAAATTAATAAGCTTGCTCAACATCAGAGCTGAGAATGTTTCCTCTCCAAGGCATAGAATGCTCTCATCAATTCTGAACTTCAATTTAAATGACAGGGTACAAATAAAACAAGAATAAAGTGGAATTTCCTTCATATTTCCCATCCATAACATTTGTCAGGGCCTGGCGTGCTCAGGACACAAAGATATTTGTGCAGGCAATGTAAATGTTACAATTATTGCTAAGGGAAGAATAATATATGTAAGAGCTATTTCATGGGCCCTAAGAAAGCTATAAATTGTTGCTGTTGATCTTTTGTTTGAGTTATGTTTATTATAAAGGAGAATTAAACAGGGTTTGCTTCAGTAATGAATGGGAAATGCCCGATTTGAGGCTGGGCTGATTTTTTTTGCCCCGGGTGAATTTCCAGTAGTAGTTTCAAGACTCCTTTCCAAACCCTGCTTGACAAATCTGCTGAAGAAATGCCTCATTTTAAGCCAGCCAAAGCAGTTTTTTAGCCTTGCTGTGTTTCCTTGGGGAGTATCCATTCGATGGATACACAGAACCAAGTTGTGAATTACGTTTCTCTCATTACTTTGGGGAACCACTCAAGTTTCTTTAAAGACTTTTAGTGGTATTTAGGCATATGTGAAGTGCTTTTTTTTTTCGCTGTTTCACCGTCTTCGACCGTCCTCTATGAAACTCTGCAACTTTTCATGATTCTTTAAGAAATGTGTGAAAATCTTTACTTTCTGAACCTACAAGAAAGATGAAGAGAGACTGTTCATAACGCCCTGGAGTGAAGGGACAAGAGGGAATGGCTTCCCACTGCCAGAGGGCAGGGTTAAATGGGATGTTGGGAAGGAATTCTTCCCTGTGAGGGTGGGGAGGCCCTGGCACAGGTTGCCCAGAGAAGCTGTGGCTGCCCCATCCCTGGAAGTGTCCAAGGCCAGGTTGGACGGGGCTTGGAGCAACCTGGGCTAGTGGAAGGTGTCCCTGCCCATGGCAGGATATGGAATAGGATGAGCTTTAAGATCCCAAACCATTTTATGATTCTGTGGTTCCAAAACAGCATCTACACAATCAAGGGGACAAATAACAAATTCCAGCCCTGACTGATTTGCTTCAACCATCTTTTCTTGAAGCATCGTCTTTTTCTCTGTTTGTTTTCCCCCAAGCTTTGCAAGGCAAAATCTGCTTCCTGCTGCTGGGAATTCTAAACTCCGAGTTCGTTTTCCTCTGCCACGTGCAGGTGACCTTGCAGAGGTACAAAGACTAGAGCCAGAAAGGACAGTAACCTTGTGGGGGCGTGGGATGCAGGTCCCAGGTGTGGTACAGCAGTTGAAGTATGAGAACCAGTGACCCGTTCCCTCAGTCCCTGTGGTCCTTCCCACCTGTTGCCTAGTGCCAAACATGTCCTTGGCTGCTCTAAGAAGGTGACTTCCTCCATTATTCCCAGGATGGATGATCATGTTGTTAGCAACACTGCTCTGTTCTGCAGTCCTAAATAAGCCTCTGTAATTAATTCCAGTTGTCTAATAAAGGCTTTTTCAGAGCAGGGCTGAGGCTGTGGTTTGCACAGAGCTCAGGCAAATCTTTGGAGCCATCTAATGGGGATATAAAAATGCTGAATTTAGTTAATAATCTTGGCTTGTAGCAGTTTGTGATGTTAGTGGCAGAACTGCTGCTCTGTGCATCTCGGAGACACACAGGTAGCCAAGGGACTCCCATTTCATGGTAAAGGTTGGCATTTCAACTTTTCAACAAATGTTTCCTGTATTCAGGTGAAAAAGCAAGATTTTTGAGTATATTCCCATGTTTTTTCTCAGTTCAGAGTCTGTTGTTGCTGATTTAAAAGAAGGGAACCCAGGGGCACTGCTGCTCACCCAGAGTTTGCTTTGAGTGCTCTTCGAGAATTCATCCACTTTTGATCATTTGCTAAATTGTTGCTAATAAAAAAGGAAGATTATTTGAAATGTTCATCAGATCACAGTGAATTCTGAGTTCATCCACATCTAATAGTTTTCTAAACTGTGACTAGTATAAAAAGAAGGGATTATTTGAAACGTTGGTCTTATGACAGCATCTTATTTTAGTATCCCTGCAAGTTTAGGAAGAAAAACATTTTGTAAGACTTTGGGAACTAATTTTCCTTTGGGGCATCTCAGTGAAGTATTTTTTCCCTTGCAAAATATTATTTCTTTGCAAAAATTTTGCTTCTTAAATTCGTCAGTGGAAGTTTAAGTATGACTTGAGACTTGGTGACAAGAGGAGCAGTGGCCTGGCTGTGTTGGCTGTCAGATAAATGAGGTGCTTAAGATAAGTAAAGTATTGCCATCAATGTGAAAAATAACAAAAATTCTTATCTAAGAGTTGGGAAAAAATTCCAAATATCTCTTCTCCTCCCTCCTTGTCTCTCTTCTTGTGAAATCCTCACGGAAGAGGAGACAGGCTACAGACACTCGGCCACAGCCCCTTAAAATTACCTTGAATGAAAAGAAATATTTTCCAAATGGGAATTCCTGTCTTAAGCCCTTGTTTTTTAACACCATCACCTTTGTCTCAGTTTATTAAATGTCAGACTGTTCGTTACCCGGAGTTCTGTGGAATCAAGTTATCCTTGGAAAATTCCATTTACATTCAGCGTGCATTGCACATCAGAGCAAACGTTCTGGAGTGCGTTTTGTGGTGACAGTGATGCATAAAGTGCATTTTCCTTATAGAAATTGAATGTGGGAATGGCACTTTACAAAACAATTAGCAAATAAGTGAGCCTGAGCAAATAGAAGCAGCCAGCCTGAAAGGATCCTTGTGTTTGCTCAGTTCCAAATCCTCTGGATTCATTACTTTGGAAGTAGTAAGTGGTTGTTTTGTGGTGCTTATGTGAGTTCATGGGGCACGTGGCAAACACACCAGCCAGATTTAGAGCTGTGCAAAGAGGCAGCTCATTCCAGCTGGGCTGCTTTCCAGGGCTGAGGATCTGGGAGGTGAAGGAGATTGGCCTCTTACAGGATCACACCTGGAGAAAGTTACTAGATTGAACCAGCAGCGCAGCAAAGAAAGCAGGACTGAATTGCTGCTAGGATGGGATGTTGGGAGGGAATTGTTGGCTGTGAGGATGGGGAGGCCTGGCACAGGTTGCCCAGAGAAGCTGTGGCTGCCCCTGGATCCCTGGAAGTGTCCAAGGCCAGGTTGGGGCTTGGAGCAACCTGGGCTAGTGGGAGGTGTCCCTGCCCATGGCAAGGGGTGAAATGGGGTGATCTTTAAGGTCCCTCCCAACCCAAACCATTCAGGGATTCTCCGATTCTATGAAGAGAGTGAGGACATCAGTTGTCCTTTGTAGGTGCTTTTCCCATGTGGCAGATACAAGGAGATTTCCTCTTAATAAAAATTAGATTATATTCTGCATTAATTGCGGGCAGTTACTGTGAGGGTGTACACTGCTTGCGGTTCATTCTGGGGGGAGATACTGCACCAGAAGATGTTGCTTTCCATTCAGACTTTTTGGGGGCTTAGGTTTTGGTTTGGAGTTTTTTTTGTGTGAAACCAGTGAGGTGTCACTCTCAACCAGGTTGGTCAGTCTTGTGCCTAAAGCAAGGGACTTTTTCTGGGGTTACATCTCCACTGTGTAATTGCTGTGACTGTAATGTCATAAACATTTCACAGAATCACTGAGGTTGAAAAAGCCCTCCAAGGTCATAAAGTCCCCCCTGTGCCCGATGCCCCCCTTGTCCCCAGCCCAGAGCACTGAGTGCCACGGCCAGGCCTTCCTTGGGCACCTCCAGGGCTGGGCACTCCAAACCTCCCTGGG
>VZRE01003950.1:0-50452 GCA_013396775.1 Cephalopterus ornatus | reverse complement strand
AGCCTGAGGCCGTTCCCTCTCCTCCTGTCCCTTGTTCCCTGGGAGCAGAGCCCGCCCCCCCCCGGCTCCCCCCTCCTGTCAGGGAGTTGCAGAGCCACAAGGTCCCCCCGGAGCCTCCTTTTCTCCAGGCTGAGCCCCCCCAGCTCCCTCAGCCGCTCCTGCTGCTCCAGCCCCTTCCCCAGCTCCGTTCCCTTCCCTGCACACGCTCCAGCCCCTCCGGGTCTCTCCTGCCGTGAGGGACCCAAATTTCCCCCAGCGTAGCTTGATGCAAAGTAGATTCATATCCAAAGGCATTTAAACTCAGGAAAGCTGATTTAAGGCACTGTGTTGGGTGAATTGATTTACAATTCAATAATGTATCAATTGCAATAATGTATTAAACACAACAATGGCGGGTTGTGTCTGGAACGCTCAGCGTGTAGGAGCAGTGAACAAGGATGTGACTCGAGTTGTGAAGATCCACAAAGTATTTCCCTCTCCAACTGCATTTGATTGGGATAGAAAATTTCCACAGGGAGCACAGACATGTTTTGTGGACGTTTTATGTGTGTTAGACAGTTAATTTGGCTGCTCCCACGAGGCACCTCTCTGGCTGCTTAAATTGGTGTGGTGGTGCATAAAGCACGTCAGTGTGGGATGGGGGAAGGAAGGTACAGGAGGATGAGAGACAATAATCATCTTGTGCCACCTCAGGGTCTGACTGATTCGCTCAGCTCATCATCACAGGAGCGTATTTTGATTGGAAAAGTCACTAATTTATTTCCAAATTTATTGTTCTGGCAAATTTTGACTTTTCTGGATTTTTTGGGGAGAGTGGAAGCTCCTTAAATCCTTCAAATAAGGTGTAAGAAAAAAGATATCTGTCCTTTGTTTAATATATTTTTCAATCTCAAGCCTTTTTTGTCTGATAAAAATAGAAAGATTAAAAGAAACTCTTCAAATTAATGCTGCTTCCTCTCTCACAAGTTGATAATCTGTTTGCCTGTGATTCTGCACTGGTCAAGTCTAATAAATAACAATAAGGTTCTCACCTGGGAAACTGTAAAATAAAGATAATTTGTTCATAATGTTATTTTTCTCCTTAGACCTCAACTGCTACTGTCAATATAGTGGTGACAGACGTGAATGACAACGGTCCAGTTTTTGACATGTTTCTACCCAAAAACCTCTCTGTGCAGGAAGAGGAAGCCAATGCTTTTGTTGGTCAAGTAAGGGTAAGTCATTAAGATTGTTTTTTTTATTACCCAGGCTGTCCGGACAATTAGGAAAGAGCATGAAATAATCGTGCCTTAGACAAAATCCCACCAAAATATCTCAGGTTTAACTGCAAACTGTCCATTTTCAGATGTATTTGTGGTAACAAAGTCGTGTTTTGAGCTTTAAAATGTAGACTTGTGCTTTAAAATATAGAACTGATAGGTTTTTTTGCTGTGTTTAATAACTGAAAACACTTCTCCATGTAAAAATAACACACTAAAAACTTGAGGGTTTTTTTTAAGAAATGCCATGGTAAAAACTTGCTTCTCACAGATTTCCAGTGTTAAAACAGTGCTGCCACATTTTTAAACTCTTACTGGTTTCTTTTTAAATCATTTCCTACCGTACTGAACAAGTGACACCCAGCTATAGGAAACTGTCACACATATAGAACATTTTAAGGCCATTAAGGGGAAAACCAGTTAAAGCCTCGACTGAAATAACTGATCACCTGCCGTAAAAATAGATGTTGCTTGGGGGTATTGCTAATTTGAGGGATTTGAAGCTGTGTAAATTTTTATAACACATGTGAGTCTTGTGAACTCCTGGCTGCAGATTCAGTCACTTGAAGCAAACATTGCCTTTTTTTTTTTGGCAGTTCTTCCAACATCAGGAGTAAGAAGAAAGCGTGAATGAGTTGTTTCTGTAGGGTTTTTACATCCAGTAACTGAATATAATGTTTCATATCTGCTGCAGTGATGAGGTTGGGTGCAGGATGAGCTGTAGGTAAAAGATGAATTGGAAAGCAAAAAAAATCTACCTTTTTTTCTATTTTCCAGTATCAACCATAAAAATAGAGAGTGAAAGCTCCTTAACTCGTACCTTCAGGAAGAACAGGACATTTTGAGTACCATGGGAACCATCTTGAGCAGCATATATCCATAATAAGCATGGTTTATTCCCAATTTGTATTATTCAGTAAGACATCAGAGATTGGTTTGAAGCCCTGGACACGGAGAATTTAGGATTCCTCACTGCAATTAAATCAGGTTTCACAAGTTGTTAAGTTATTGCTTCAGTTTTTGGTATTGTCTTCATGTGTGGTGGTTTTTCATTTTGCCTGCTAAAATGCACAGGTGTAATAGTTCAAATCGGTACCAAATATCTTTAAAATCCATTTTGGGTTTTGCTGGTGGCCCTCAAGGCTCAATCACCTTCTCAAATACAAGGGTGCATGTATATTTAGCCTCAATGGAACTATAAAATATAACAACTCATTGCGACAGAACCTCTCTGTCTTCTAAATTAGTGGAATTTCTAAGTTGTGTTGAAGTGAAAAGGTTTCCTGAAGCCTTGGGATCTCTTGTTCCCAGTTGGGGTGTGACAAAAACTGGTTCTACCATTTCCAGTCATGTTTAACCCCAGTCTCTGCGTGGAGAAAGCTTTTTATAGCGCAAATACTGGATGTAGTTCCTGTTGTTTCAGGTTCACAAATGCAAGTCAGTGTAGAAATATCCTTTGGGAAAAAACATTTCATGGTATAGAAAAGAGATATTTGGGCATTTGGAATTTTTGTTCTGGCTTCAGTGAGGTTATTGAAGTAACGCTGGTGAGCGTTTTGGTGTAGCTGTGATGTTTGAGGATACTCCTCTTTAAAAACTGGAATAGCTTTTGGGGTGTTGTGCTTCGCTGTACAGTAGAACCACAGCAGGTATGGGAGAGATTTCTGTGGGAATACAGTTGGTATAGAAGCTTTGATGTGGTTAAAATATACATAAAGGCCTATCTGAGGTGAGAATAGCCTGGTAAAAGAAGATGATCTTATTGTGATGTGTGTTTTCCCTCCCAAGAATTAACTCACTGACTACCAGGCTTTTTCAGAATGTCTTTCACTACATTTATTTCAAACAGAAACGTGAAATCCACCAGGACAAATGGTGATATAGATGATTAAAAAAAAGAAACAAAACAGGTTTCTGGGGTGTCCCTTTCCCTTTGGAATGCCGTTGTCCCATTTTGCGCAGGGAAAAATAGAGCAAGAGATTCTTACCTTCAGACCCCAGAAGATCCGGCCCTGCTGCTCCTTGAGGCGGAGGACCTGCTGGTGAAGGATATGGGAAAGGTGCTCAACCACTGTGATCCCTCAGGATCTTTTCCTCATGGGGTTTGGTTTCAGGATCATCAGCTGCCTGAGCTCATTGTCACAGTCCCAGATGGGGTTGGGTTGAGAGGGACCTCAAAGCCCATCTCATTCCTCCCCCTGCCATGGGCAGGGACACCTCCCACTAGCCCAGCTCGCTCCAAGCCCCATCCAACCTGGCCTTGGACACTTCCAGGGATGGGGCTATAAACAATTTGGGGTATAAAACAATTAGTTTGGACATTCCCGTTAATAACCTGCCACAGAGAAGATTTTTCTGTTCTCTGCTTTGTTTGGAGTGGGAAAGTTGGACTTCAAGAGGGATTCCCATGAGGACTTAGGTGGCATCTGGGAGGTTGTTTCCCAAGGAGATGTAGAACAAGGGCAGTGAAAGATTTCCTGTGGGAGAGGGGAGGGTTTGTTCCCGCAGTCAGGCAGGATCCACACTCTGGAGTGCTCTCACTCTCCACCACTCCAGCAGCTCTGTCTGCCAGTGGAGTTCCTAAAGGCACTGGCACAGGATTCTGCCTGGAGGGAGGTGGGTTGTGGAGCAGACTGAGGATTAAAAGAACAAAATCCCGACTCGCAGTGGAGCGGATGTCTTTCCAATCCCTTTTATTTTGCACTGTGTTGTCTAAATTGGGGCAATCGGGGGTGGATTGGATTCCCTGCTGCTCCTTCGTGTCTGATCCCGGGGATGCCCCCGAAAGGCAGCAGGAGAATTGCTGCATAAAGGTCTCTACAAAGGACCAACGGGAAGCAAAAAAGCTGCAAATGGGAAACTTGGCAGTGAAATTCAGGCAATTCAATGCAGTGTAAAACGTGCGGAAGGCACGGGAATGATACCCGTTGTACGGGGCTCTGTTATCAGTACCAGGGGCATGGGAGGGAAAACACGGAATGACATTTAGGAAGGGATCAATGTATCGACTGCAAAATCTGCTGGCAGGTTCACACTCCTGTTCAGGGAAAAATCAGTCCCAAGTGGTTTGTTGCAGACTCAAAATGCAGGCTCTGGTTAAAGAAGAAGCTGTTGAGCTCATGGGGCCCAGGAGAGGGAAAACATCACTGGACTGAAGGGTTTATTCATGTTTTTTTATATATATTGAGATCCCTTCACACCCCCCCAGTGTTTGTTTGTTTGGTGGTGGTGTATTTTTGTGATCAGCACCGTTTGAAATCTCCGACTTGAACGTGTTGGTATCAAGGGGAGATAGCGCTAGGAAAGGAAATGAGAAGGAAAATAGGGATAAAGAATTAGGTGGTGGTGGGTAAACCACCCCCTAATCAGATGCTCAAGTATCACTGGCCTTAGATCTTCCCTCAAATGGAGACTGGATAAATAAGTTCCAATACTGAGAGCAGTTTGCAGTGTGTGTGATATCTCTGTCACCTGCTTCTTTTTAAATGACAAAAGAAATGCTTAAAGAAAGCTGCTCTTTAGGAGTGGAGCTGTTCTACCTCCTGGAAAAGAGTTTTGGAGGTCTTTCTTTGATTTTACTGCACAATGGAAATATTCTGCTTTTCTCTTGACATAATAAATGTGAAATCATGTGAAATAAATGTGAAATCCAATAGCACTTTGTCCACTGCAGAGCAAAGCCTGGCAAAACTAAGCCAAGTGGGTGAGACAGAGACATCCTGTCTGGTACCAGTCTACTGCTCCTAGACATTGCTTTTTAATGGGAAAGAAGTATTTAAAATGTCTTGGGTAAAGAAGGAAACTCGCTCTTGGATGCTAATGAAAGGTAATTATGTCACCCATTTCCTAACAGAGCTGTCTGCATGTGGATATCAGTGAATTGTTACAAGTTCTCTTTTGACAGAGGGATGGAGCAGCTCTGCTGGGAGGAAAGGCTGGGAGAGCTGGGATTGTTCAGCCTGGAGAAGAGGAGCTTTGGGGTGACCGAATTGTGGCCTTCCAGGGCCTGAAGGGGCTGTAAGAAACATGGAGAGAGACTGTTTACAGGGACCTGGAGTACCAGGACACAGGGAATGGCTTCCCACTGCCAGAAGGCAGGGTTAGATGGGATATTGGGAAGGAATTCTTGGCTGTGAGGGTGGTGAGGCCCTGGCACAGGTTGCCCAGAGAAGCTGTGGCTGTCCCTGGATCCCTGGAAGTGTCCAAGGCCAGGTTGGATGGGGCTTGGAGCAACCTGGGCTAGTGGAAAGTGTCCCTGCCCATGGCAGGGGGTGGGATGGGATAGTCTTTAATGTCCCTTTCAGCCCAAACCATTCTGAGATTCAATTTTTATTTAAATTCACAAGGTTCAGGATTTACAACCCAGTTTAAATTTCACAGATGTTGGTGAGGCTTGTTGTATTGGACTAAATGACCTCTGGAGACCCCTCGCAACTCATTGATTCTATCTTTTTTTATAGACAGAGAAACTTCTTCCAGTGCTGGTGAAGTATTACTGCCCATTCCCATGGCAGGGAGCTTGGAATGAGATGATCTTTAAGGTCCTTTCCAACCCAAACTAGTCCTTGTAACATTACAAGATCTTGTGAAAAAGTCCAGAAAGGAATCTCACTTTACCCAAATCACTCCATTTTGAATTCATGTAATACGTGTAAAAACAATATAAATCAGAATCCATAAAAAACCTAATCAGAACCTAAAATAAGAGAATCATAACGTGGCAGATGGACCACAACCAGAGAAAGTTCAGGCTTAGTTTCTAGTAAGTGGTTGATCCTTTGGATGGAACCTTTGTGGTATCATTTTCTTCCATGTTTACTAAGAAAGCTGCTTACATGTTAGGTTAGAAAGGACTTAAGGATTTTAATAGAGCTTTCAGCACCATCTCCCATAAGATCCTCACAGAGATGCTGGTGGCGTAGAGACTTTCATGTGCTTCTAGTTGGCTTTTCATCTGGTTCTTAACAGGCAAATTCCCGCAGCCTCTTAAAAAGTTTCAATTCCAAACCTGTGGCATGAGAAGAAATAGATGTGGACATGGATTTGTGCAATTTCTTTTCATTTTAGACCACCAGTGCTGGACAGGATCACCTTCTGACGCCAAGGGTTGTGTTATTCCTGGAGGATATTTTGCAGCCCTACTCCTGCTCTTCCACAGGTCCCTGAACTTTTAAGGCACAGATCAAATGGTTAAAGAAGCTCCTTGCCACTGGTAAAGGAATTTCAAAAGCTGTGCTCTTGTCTTCCCTGTTCCAAATATCTCTTACATTTGTGTAGTAATTTCCATCTTTACCTTCCCAGTGACACTGTTCCTGCTTCTGTGCAGTGAATTATTGATCCTCGTTATCAGACCAGTTGCACACCCGTGGCAGTTGCTTGTGGAGAGTCCAGGGACTTCTGAATGAGAGGAATCCTTGGTTTTGTCTCCTGACACCTTGCCTTGCAGGATGCTTTTAAGCCCTTTTATCTCTTTCAGCCTGATGCTGTAATAAATCTTCTCAATCAGTGGTTTCACGTCTGAGCTCCAGGAGGATTTGGACAATGCTCGCAGGCACAGGCGGGGATTGTTGGGGTGTCCTGGGCAGGGCTTGGAGCTGGACTGGATGGTCCCTGTCGGTCCCTTCCAGCTCAGGATATTCTAGGATAATACAGGCCCATTTAGGATTTTGATGCCTGATTCCTATCCCTGGAAGTGTCCAAGGCCAGGTTGGATGTGGCTTGGAGCAACCTGGACTAGTGGAAGGTGTCCATGGCATGGGCTGGAAGGAGATGGGCCTTAAGGCCCCTTCTAACCCAACCCCAAATTTCCTTGTAATACATGTCAGGTGTCTTTTTTTTCTGCTACTCAGACCTCTTGTCTTTGCAAATCTGTAAGAAAACTAATTCCCTTTAAGTTTTCTTCTGTGAACAAGAGAAATGACAGAATTCATCCAAGAGCATTGGAAGAGTCTGACTGGTAAGATAAGTAGTTTTAAATCCAAGGGTTGACTGTTATGTTCCAGCTTGGATTCACATTCTTTAAGTGGGTGGGCTTAGGAGGAGAGCCAGCAGTCAAGAGAAATTCCAAAAATAACTTTAAAATGGATTAATGTCTTAGAGAAATCTTTGGGAGCCCAGCTAAACGTGGAGATTTCCAGCAATATATTTCATCTGTGAGTTAGAAAGTTTTATTTTGGGAGGGGGTTTTTTTATTGTTTTGGTTTTGCATTGTACATGCATTGGTTTCATCTCTGAATTGCTCGATCATACCACTGCCAAAGAACATGATCATCCAAAAAAGCAAAGTTTCTAATCATCCTTCAAGTAAACCCAATCCTCTAAAGTTAGGCTTTGGTTGTGTGCCAGGCTGAAAGAAGCTTGTCTGCTTTTAAGTGTTAAAATGTGATTAACTTTTGTAGGCGGTTCACCAGCCCATTAAATCATGAATTTGCAGCCATGAGGTTTTTGATTTTCATTTATTTTAATTTATATTTGCTCATACCATTTAACTGCTCTCGCTGTGTGGTTTCATTTAGAGCCCCGTTTAATTGGTTTGGGAAGTAACCCTCCAGATGCTCTGGAATTAGCATTGACTGGGAGAGTAATCATCACAGGTTCTTCTGGCTTTCCCAAGGGCTAAAAACGTGTCAGTGTTTGAACATTTACAGGGTGTTACCTTTATCCTTCTCCAAGTACAGTGAGGGATACGCTGGTATGACTTGGGAATTCCGCAGGATACGGAAGTTCCTGGAGGATATCCACAAAACCTGTAGTAGTTTTTCAAAAGGCTGTGTGTGGAAGGCAACAGTTTGTTCTCTCCAAGAAGTGGGAGTTGCCTTGAAGTTTCAAGAGAGCCAAAATCAGAGAATCCCAGATAGGTTTGTGCTGGAAGGAACCTTAAATCTCATCTCATTCCAACCCCCCCTGCCGTGAGCAGGGCCACCTTCCCCGGCACCGGGTGGAATGTGAGGGTGGCAGATCACTGAATTTGCCCCCTGATAGAACGATGTCCAATTTTATTTTGTGTTCTTTCTATCATCTCTCTTCATTGGGTTATTTTGTGCAGGCCAGTAATTCAGGATATTTGAGATTTATCCCACTTTTAAATCTTCTTGCAGTTCATCATCAAGTTTTTTGTTGGTACCTCCTCATCTTTTGCTTTGCTTAGAGCACATAATGAATGAAACAGAGAAGTGAAAGTCTGTATAAAATCAGGCAAAGAGGAATGAAAGGGAGGAAAAGCCTTTCTGAATTTTAGGCAAGAGGAAAAGTCCAAACTTTTGTGGATGACTGATGTTCCCTCCTTAAAATATTCACAAATAAATACCAAGAGGTCAAGAACATTTCAAATATTTGTGGCCTCTTACTACACTTGGGAGATGTTAATTTGGTCCTGTGGGCACAAACAGTAATATCCCTGCAAAACAAGTACAGAATCCAATTTAACACTCCCACCCACACTTGATTTGCTGTTTGACACAAATGAAGGGCTTGGGAATATTTCCAGTCCATAATAATAAACCCATTAAACCCTCAATAATAACCCTATTAAACCCATAGTAATAAAAATATCATGTTATCAGCCGTGAAAACAAAAATTCTCACCAACAGCATCATTTGGATCCTCCAGCACAATTTCCATCCCTCCCTGGAGCTGTGGTGTTTGATGGAATACCAGGAAGCTGGGGGAGATCAGGAGTGTCTGTTGGCTTGGGAGGGATTTGCAGGGAACTTCTGTCCCTGAGGAAGGGAAATTTAACCTGGAGGAGGTTGGTTTGGTGGTAAAGTGGTCCCTGAGAACTTGGGGATCCCACTGTGTTCCCTCAGCTTTGTAGGAATAACAACCCACTGCCTTGTTTTCCTGTTTTCCAGCTCCAACAGTCCGAGCCCAAATCCTCAATTAACCTGCCTAAATCCTGTTCCCCATCATGAGCAAGAGTTGTGGGTATTAGTGGAAGGTTTCCTATGAAAAGAATGATAATGATATAATTAATATTGTTGACATTAAAGCCCTTGTCATTATGTTGCAGAGTTAATGATCCTTCAAGAGGCATTTTGGTAATTCAGATCTCCCAGAACTGTGTTTTCAAGCTGTTTGAGATGGAGGATGATAATTTGTTACTCTGGAACACTGTTGGTTTATATTCTTAGAAATATCCTAGGAATGTCAAAGCAGAGTTGGTAACACAAATATCAGTTTACCACAACAGGTAAAAGCTGTCACCTTGGAGGTGACGGTATCTCTAAAAAATAAGGGGTGCTTTTCCTGGGAAATAAAGTAGCAATTTATTTAGGTTTTATGAAGCAGTGTTTTGTAAGTTAATGATGGAAATGAGAGTTGTCATGTGGATCTGAGGAGTTACTGGAAGAAGAGCAGTAGTTGCTCTGGCTCTGCAGAGGAGTGTGGTGTTCCTAATTCTCAATAAACATGATGAGATGTATCCTGGCTTGCATCAAAAGGAACGTGGCAGCCCGTCCAGGGAGGGGATTCTCTGGTGAGGCCCCACCTGGGTCACTGTGCACAGTTGTGGTGTCCCCAACATCAGAAGGACATGGAGCTGTTGGAGCAAGTCCAGAGGAGGGCCCAGAAGTTGCTGAGGGGACTGGAGCATTTCCCCTGTGGAGACAGGCTGGGAGAGCTGGGATTGTTCAGCCTGGAGAGAAGAAGGTTGTGTGGAGACCTCACAGCACCTTCCAGGGTCTGAAAGGGCTACAGGGAAACAGGAGAGGGACTGTTCATCGGGAACTGGAGGGATAGGACAAGGGGGAATGGGTTCCTACTGCCAAAGGGCAGGGTTAGATGGGATATTGGAAAGGAATTGTTCCCTAGGAGGGTGGTGAGGCCCTGGCACAGGTTGCCCAGAGAAGCTGTGGCTGCCCCTGGATCCCTGGAAGTGTCCAAGGCCAGGCTGGATGGGGCTTGGGGGCACCTGGGCTANTCCAAGGCCAGGCTGGATGGGGCTTGGAGCAACCTGGGCTAGTGGAAAGTGTCCCTGCCCATGGCAGGGGGTGGAACAAGATGATCTTTAAGGTCCCTTCCAACCCAAACCATTCAGAGATTCTGTGGGATGGGAGAGGTAGAAATGGGCACCTCACCTTGCTGTGTCTCTTGCAGCACTGGCAAGAAGGGCCAGTCAGTAAGGAATTGCTTTATTTTCTTTTTTTAAGTCTAATTCATGCTCCTGCAGATGTTCTTAATTGAAAAAAAAGATCATTTACCTTAAACTTACGTAAAACAGGCTCCTCTACCCTGACAAATGTGTCCCTTGTGGTTAGGCCACATTGGCTGAAGGGAATTTATGAGCTCTTCAGTTGGGTAACTGTGGGGCAGTAAATTTCCCTGTCAGGCTGCTTGGACCAGTTTCCCTAAGAGCAGAGGGAAACCTCTGAGCATGCACAGGGATGTTTCCAAATGATTCTTTCTCCCAAATCAGCTTAGTTCCCCATCCACATTTCCCAAGGACTGCATGTGATGGCAGGTGGTGGAACACCAGAATGCCTGGCAGGTCCTGGGGGGGCTGTGCTGGGTGTGCCTCAGGTGTTGCAGGAGTGCTCCTGTGATGGCTGAGGGTGCCCCAGGCTCCTTCCCAGTGGGAATCACTAAGGTTGGAAAAGACCTCCAAGATCATCAAGTCCAACCTTTGGCCAAATCCCACCACGCACACTAAATACCACCACTTCTGTCCACAGCTTTCCTTCCCTTTGCCAGCTCTAGGGTTGAAGGGAAGGAGGAGCTGGGTTAGGGCTGGATGCAACAGAAAAATCTTGTAGCAGGAATGAGTCCGTTTGTTCTGCAGTTGTCGGGTGTTCGCATCCCACTGTGGAGGGGGAAGAGTGAGTGATCCTCTCTGGAAACATGGATTATCACTCGTGCTGCCCCCAGCTCTGACAGCTTTGGCTCATTGCAGGGGAGGAAATGTGCTCTGCACACACAGGAGATCAGGAGTGGAGGGGGTTCACTGTGGGGACCAGAAAGAAACCTGGACAATTTTGGGCTCAGCGCTTTCCCTGATGCTTCTTTTTACTCCCAATGGACCTTGGCTAATAGAAGAAATTACTAAGGTTGTTTGCGTAGCCCAGAGAAAAGTAACATCTGTCATTTGTATGTTGTGGTTAGAGCTGAAAACTGCCATGGAAACTGGTTTCTGGAGAAGCCCCAGAGCTGATATTCTTTCCCACCTCCCAGCAGAGAGATTTTGGGAGAAAGCACTGACTGGAAAAGTCAGGAGCAGATGTCAGAACATCAGGGAGGGACTCTTGGTCTGAACATGTGTTGTGCTGAGGCCCAGCTTGACAAACCAGATGCTTGTGAAGCCGAGCCCTCAGATAATCCTAATGCTGGAGGATCTTCAGGTGGTGTCTGAGGGGAATTTTTGTTCAACAGTGTTTGATTTGGGTGTCTCAGCGCTGCCCAAATCATTCTGGAGTATGTCCTTAGGTGGAGGATGGATGCAGACAGCTGGAATGGACACATCAGTTAGAACTTGGCTTTTCCCATAAGACATTTTATCACATCTGGTGATGTTTTAATTGCTGCTCCCTGAAGAACTACTTAGTTTTCTACAGTTTGTTCATCGTGTTCTTCAAAACCAAATATTACCATGTTTCATCCTTGTTCCTCTGCTCTCAGAAGAGGCCAAAGATTGCAGCAGAAAACTGTTTAGGTTTGTTCAGTTGGTATCTCTGTTCTCACACACTGAACCTCCAATTTCAGGAGCAGACAGTTAATTCTGGCTTTACATGAGTGTCCTTATAGGGAGGGACATAATTCATATGCTTTTCCAAGAGCTCCCAGGTTTGAATGCTGACCTGTTATTTTTAATTAAATTACGGTGTGATGAATAAGGTTGTGTAAATGAAACAAAGGGCATCCTGTGAGCAAGGCATTCTCATTTATTTCCTTTATAAATGACATCTGGGATGATCATGAGAGATTTGCATGTTTTGTTTTCAGAACAGTTGTCAGGAAGTTTCCCCGAATGTTTCATCCCGGTGAAAGTGTTCATTGTAAGACTTGGTAATGAAACCTTTTGTCTTCCTGGAAATCAATTAAAAGTTAATTAAAGTTGTTAATAAGGAAAAAAAATCACTGTGCTTCTTCCCTGCACTGCATCCATGTGCTAAGCAGGGGTGGCTGTGACTTCATCCTGACTGATCTGTGGATCACATGTCCTTTTAATTGACATCTGTCAATGGATGGTTGGATTTGCTTAGTTTCCAATCAATTCTATTTCCTCCATGGGAATAACTGATCCAGACCAAAAAAAAAAAAAAAAAAAAAAAGCAAACAAACAAAACACCACAGGAAACTCCAAAAGTAATCTGAAGTTTTGCTATAATTGGAAACCAGGAGGACAAATTCTCATGAGACAACATTTTTGTATTACATTAATTTGGAAGTTAGTTTTGGATTAGATAAGCTTGTTTTATAGGAATGTAAATTAAAATTACTTTCGAAACTATATCAGGCTTTGCAATTTGTTTCCTTAAAACGTGGCTGTGTATGTTATGAACTCACTTGTGTCCATCCTCAGGCATAAACATCTTTGCCACATTCTGCAGGACTGATTTGATTCACAGAATCATTCAGGCTGGAAAAGCCCTCCAAGGCCACCCAGTCCCCCCTGTGCCCGATGCCCACCTCGTCCCCCAGCCCAGAGCACTGAGTGCCACGGCCAGGCCTTCCTTGGGCACCTCCAGGGCTGGGCACTCCAAACCTCCCTGGGCAGCCCCTGCCAAGGCCTGACCACCCTTTCCAGGGAGAAATTCCTCCTCATGTCCAACCTGAGCCTCCCCTGGCACAGCTGGAGGCCGTTCCCTCTTGTCCTGTTGAAAGTTGTCCAAGGCTGAGCAACTAACTGTATCTCTTCTCCTCAAGAATTCCCATTGGGATCTGGTTACCCGCCTTCTGTCAATGCAAATCGAGTCATTTGTTTCTGTGGGATATTTTCCCTACGGCAGAACCTCAGGGAGAGGCAGGCTGCCCTAAAGAAGCACTGCTGAGCAGCCACACAAGCAGTGGTGCTCTGTAGAATCCTTCCCCAGGTTACCTTGCTTTCTCTGGGGCATCTGTGTTGAGTACGGGCATTAAAACACGGTTCTTCTGCTGTTCCTTCAGGCTACAGATGCAGATGCTGGGGTCAATGGGCAGGTCCATTACAGCCTGGCAAACTTCAACAACCTGTTCAGGATCACATCCAATGGCAGCATTTACACAGCAGTGAAGCTCAACAGGGAAGTGAGGGACTACTATGAGCTCATCGTTGAGGCCACGGACGGAGCCGCGGATCCCCGTCGCTCCACGCTCACCTTGGCCATCAAGGTGCTGGATATTGATGACAACAGTCCTGTGTTTACCAACGCTTCCTACACTGTCTATGTGCCAGAAAATCTACCACCAGGCACGGTCTTCCTGAAGATAGAGGTGAGAAAGTTAGGGAGTGAGGAAGATGTTGTGTGATTGATCTAACGTGGCAGTGAGAATGCAGGAAGAGACTGGGAACTGCAGTGGGAGGGAAGTCTTTGTGCCCAGAGAAGCTGTGGCTGCCCCATCCCTGGAAGTGTCCAAGGCCAGGTTGGACGGGGCTTGGAGCAACCTGGGCTAGTGGAAGGTGTCCCTGCCCATGGCAGGGAGTGGAATGAGATGGTCTTGAAGGTCCCTTCCAAACCAAACCATTCTGGGATTCCTTGATCCTCTCCCTGTTAGTGGCTGGTATCAGGTGCTCCAGGGAAGAGAACAAGACCAGACTCACCTTCCAGTGCCTCTTTCCCTGAATATTGTCCTTGTCTCCTGTGGCAGGTACCTCTGGATTTTAGACCCTTCAGTGAATTTGATTCCTTGTGTCTGTATACATCAAATACAATTAGAGCAGTACAACAAAACTCCACTTGTTTGCAGCAGTTTTCTTTTCTGTGTCCTTTAACTCTAGTAGGGATGTTTTGTGAAAAAGGGCTTTGTTTGGTTTCAAGTGCCTTTGTTTTCCTGCAGGCGAAGGATGTTGATCTGGGCTCTGACGTGAACTATCGGATCCGCACGGAGGAGGCACGACAGTATTTTGCACTGGACAGGCACACGGGCGAGTTGTCCCTGCTGAAATCCTTGGATTATGAGTCGTTCTTTGACACAGAAGCCACCTTCACCTTCCTGGTGGAAGCCTTCGACAGCAAGGGCACGATGCCTCCCGGGCTGGCCACCGTCACCGTGAGGGTCAAGGTAAGAGCAGCCACTCAAGAGCATCCTCTCCTGGGTGGTACAAAACGCTCCTCTACTCCTCCCAGGAACACCAGAACAACATTAGTGTGTCTGCTCCTCTGCTTTTCACTTGGACAAAGCTACTTTTTCTGCCAGCAACTTGTTCGGGTAAACCCACGTTTTGTAACAGTTACAATTACTTTTCTATGTGCAATTGTATAGTTAAATATTGGATCACAGATTTATGAGGTACAAGGAAGACCTGACACAAATATAAACATTTTGTCCTTCAGAATCCCTGAAAGGCTGAAACCAGCCTCTAATGGAATTATGCGCAAAAATGACCCAGACATATTTCAGGTGTCTTTCAGTCAAGTCCTTTTGAGCAGCTGCTTGATTTTTGTGAGCTTGGGGAAAAGAAGACTTTAATTACTTGTGGTTTAGGTAAGGAGCAAAAATTGAAGCAGTACCAAAAGCACGGCTCACAAATGTGAACTCCATCACCAGCAGCTTCAGTTTAAATCCAAGTCTGTGGAAAGTATCCAGCATTTATAAATCAGTTTGGGGTTCAGCTTCCTGTGTTATCTGCAGGTGTTTGGAACTGCCACATGGTTTTGAGTAATTCTGTTTGTCAGTGTCTACTGAGCTCAGAATTATTTTAGGGAAGGTAAATGTCTCCAATTATTTGGTGACAATGCAGGAAGGCTTCTATGATACTTCTCTGTCTGCAGAATTTCTCAGTCTGAGGTGCAGGTCACCTGTTCCCTAAAAATCCATGCTCTTCCGTGGCAGGTTCCAAGTCAGGCACAGAAATAAAAGCTTTTGCCATCATTCCCTGAGGCTTTTCTGTTAGACTTTTAAGGAGGAAGTTGCTCAAACCTGTTTTTTTTCCTATAAGAAGCCTTTTCCCAGCACACTGAATTTTTGAAAGAATTAAGTGTTTGAGTTGGTTTGGGTGGGTTTGTTGGGTATTTTTAAATGTACCTGTTTTCAAATAGGATTGTGTTCAGAACAAGTTGTTGTCTATGTCATAGGGTTGATGGACAAAGATGAAGGGATTGAGTGTCCCCTAAGCAGGTTTGCAGGTGACACCGCGCTGGGGGTGCAGTGACACACCTGAGGGATGGGGCCATCCAGGGGCACCTGGACAAGCTCGATCTGTGAACCCTGGGAATCTCAGGAGGTTTAACAAGGCCAAGTGCTGGTGCTGCCCCTGGGTCAGGATAACCCCAGGGATCAATCCAGGCTGGGGATGAGCGGATGGAGCAGCCCTGGGAGAAGGCCCTGGGGGTGCTGGTGGGGCAGAGGCTGGACCTGCCCCGGCCCAGAAACCCCCCGTGCCCTGGGCTGATCCCCCAGCGTGGGCAGCAGGGCAGGGGGGGATTCTGCCCCTCTGCCCCTCAGGGGAGACCCCCCTGCAGAGCTGCCTCCAGCCCTGGGAACAGCACAGCAAGGACATGGAGCTGCTGGAGAGAGCCCAGAGGAGGCACCAAGAGGATCAGAGGGATGGAGCAGCTCTGCTGGGAGGAAAGGCTGGGAGAGCTGGGATTGTTCAGCCTGGAGAGGAGAAGCTTTGGGGTGACCGAATTGTGGCCTTCCAGGGCCTGAAGGGGATGACAAGAAACATGGAGAGAGACTGTTTAGAAGGACCTGGAGGGCCAGGGCAAGGGGGAATGGCTTCAAACTGACGGAGTAGGTTTAGATGGGATATTGGGAATAAGTTGTTCCCTGTGAGGGTGGGGAGGCCCTGGCACAAGTTGCCCAGAGAAGCTGTGGCTGCCCCTGGATCCCTGGAAGTGTCCAAGGCCAGGTTGGACGGGGCTTGGAGCAACCTGGGCTAGTGGAAAGTGTCCCTGCCCATGGCGGGGGGTGGAACAAGATGAGCTTTGAGGTCCCTTCCAACTCAAACCATGCTGGGATTCTGTGACTGTGGTTGATTGTTTTCATTAGTAACAGGGTTCAGGGAAGAAATCCAGTTGAACTCAGTGGCCTCAGTGACAGCAGCTTGTGCACTCTCAGAGGGGGTTGGTGTGGGAAGAGGGAATTTAAGAAGGGGATTAGTAGGATCAAAAAACTGGTTCTTGCTCTTCTGGAAACTCTTTCCACACATGATCAAGAAAAAGAGAGTGTGATGATGCTTTGGAAAGGCAAGAGAGAAGCTGGAATACCAGGATAGAGCCAGGAGTAATAATTTCAGCTGTAAAAGGTTTTAGACTGGGGACAGAACAGGCTTGGGACAGAGGACAAGCAGCTGATCTTTTAAATGAGAAAGAAAATAAATCAGAATATTAAGTGAGTGTTGTCAGGTGACAGGCTGACTTTTGCAACAGATCAGTGGACGTAATTAAATATTACATATGTTGCTGAGATGAAGATGCTGCCTCCTTTCCAGCCTTGAGTGGCAGGTAGAGCAGTGGTATTTTGAGTGGCAGTTGAGAGGAAAAAAACCAGCTGTAATATCTCCTTTTGTTGGGCAGGTGTCATTATTATGTCAGGTGGTAGAAATTATGAGCCTTGATCACAAGAGATGTCTGGCATAGAAAGGGTGGTTTAATTGGAGCTTACAGATGAACTTCCCAGAACCAAAACTTACAGAGGTGGGGGGAGAAGGTGGAGATTGCAGTCCAGACCCTCTTCTGTCCCTGTGTGAGATGTGATGGATCCACAAGAGGACACCTTGTGTGGCTGATCCAGGTGACAGAGGGAGTGCAGAGTCTTGGAAGCCAAGTGAGAACAAGAACAGGCCTCCCATTCGCTCCCTCTCAGCTCATCTCCTGCTCCAGGACCAGGAACTGGATGTGTCTCCTCTTAGTAGTACTTGTGTTTTCACTTCATTTAAAAGCTGGTATTTGATTAATTATTTTATTGCGTTGTTTGAGACCCCAGATAAGGAATAAACCAAGTACAGATGCACTGTAGGATCCAACATAAAAGCCATGCAGTCTTTAATAACACAGAACTGGACTAGGGGAAAGCAGGAGCAAGAATTAAAGCTGTTGTGGGTCCAAGCAGGGAACTCATGTCACCACTACAGATTCAACCCCTCTAGTCCTCAGAACATTGTTTGTATTATTACTGAGGTCTCCAAGTCCTCTTGGGCTTCTGCTGCTCTGTTCACATTTATCATGTTTCAGAGCTCAGCTCTTTACCCAAAGCACTGTAATTTTTCCTGTGTAATAGGATTCTGTTAACCAACTCTGGACATCTGATGGTGTCATATATCATTTATGGGATATCAAACAGAATGAGCAGCACGCCCATAATCACCCTGCTGTTTGTGGCCAGAGGAGGGGGGGAGACACACTGTGATATTCTTTAGACTCCTGCTTTCAGCCTATGGCATGACAAGTTACAAATAGTTTGTATTAACCTTCCCTGAACTAGATCGAGACACAGATTGCAGAGCAGAACACGCACTGCAGGAGAAATAACTTCATCTGGTCCCAGTATTGAAACACAGAACAAGCTGGAGGGATGGGGTGATTCCGACAGGATGAGGTTCAACCAGGCCAAGTGCCGGGTCCTGCACTTTGGCCACAACAACCCCCGGCAGCCCCACGGGCTGGGCACAGAGTGGCTGGAGAGCAGCCAGGCAGGAAGGGACCTGGGAGTCTGGAGTGACAGGAAGCTGAACATGAGCCAGAGTGTGCCCAGGTGGCCAAGAGGGCCAAGGGATCCTGGCCTGGCTCAGGAACAGTGTGGCAGCAGGAGCAGGGAAGTGATCCTTGCCCTGGACTCGGCGCTGGTGAGGCCACCCCTCGAGTGCTGTGTCCAGCTCTGGGCCCCTCAGCTCAGGAAGGACATGGAGGGGCTGGAGCAGGGCCGGAGCAGAGCAACGAGGCTGGGGTAAGGACTGGAGCACAGAGAGGCTGAGGGAGCTGGGGTTGTTGGGGCTGGAGAAGAGGAGGCTCAGGGCAGACCTCATCACTCTGTACAACTCCCTGACAGGAGGTTGGAGCCAGGTGGGGGTTGGTCTCTTCTCCCAGGAACCAGCAGTAGGACAAGAGGGCTCGGTCTTGAGCTGTGCCAGGGGAGGTTTGGGTTGGATATTGGGAAGGAATTCTTTACAGAAAGAGTGCTCAGCCACTGGAATGGGCTGCCCAGGGAGGGGGTGGAGTCACCGTCCCTGGAGGTGTTTCAGGTGACACTGGATGTGGCATCAGTGCCATGGGCTGGGAACCATGGCAGGATTGGATCAAAGGTTGGACTTGATGATCTCAGAGGTCCTTTGCAACCCGGCTGATTCCATGATTCTGTGATTCTGTTATTGGCCTCTGCTACAGCCAAATGGCTCCTTGCATCGTCTAGATGTCTCAGGACTCTTTTCTCAGAGAAAGCCAAAGGTAAAGCAGTGATTCCATAGAATCATTTTCATTGGAAAAGACCTCTAAGACCAGGGAGTCAAATCATGATCCAGCACCACTGTGTTCACGACTAAACTGTGAGCCCAAGTGCCCCGTCCAGACGTCTTTTGAACACTTCCAGGGGTGGGGACTCCACCACTGCCCTGGGCAGCCCCTTGCAATGCTTGGCCACCCTTCTAGTGAAGAAATATTTCCTAATATCCAACTTGAACCTACACTACCCAACTCGAGGGTAGTGTAAGTTGCTCCTGTCCCTTGTTCTCTGGGAGCAGAGCCCAATCCCACTGGCTCCCCCCTCCTTTCAGGGAGTTGCAGAGAGCAATGATTGTTGCATCCATTCTACTACTGCCGAGGAGGAACAGTATAAATGGCATTAATTTCTTCTTGCCACCTCAAACAGGCTGAAATTTCCCTTTTTTTCCCCAGTTCTCAGATATTTTTGGCTGCTGCCGTAACTTATCCCCTTGACCTGAGGCAGCAGCAAGTCCCACTGTGCCTGGGAGGGCTGGATCACTTGCTCTGAGTTGCCACACGGACACACATCTCCTCCCAATACAACTGATTCCCAGTGTTGGGAAAAGCAAAATCATAGCAGTTCAAACGGTGTGCCTGTTGTTAGGATTTAGCATTTGGAAACACTGTGGCCATAGGGCTTCTTAACAGAACCAGGACCAACCTTTTCCCAGTGTGCGTTGCTCTTTAGTGAGTAATATGTTCCTAAAGACATATTATAAGTACTTCTGTATCTTGGGGCCTCTGAGGTAGCTGCATTTTTTATGCTGTGTCCTCCTCTTAATATTACCAGCATTATTTTTGCATTACTTTGTCACTTTCTTGTTATAATTGCTTTTTCTCCTCCTCCTGTGTTCCAGGGTTGGTTTGCTCTTTAGTTTTTCGAAGAGAATGTGGAGTGCTTCCTTATGGGGAAATTTCATTCCAAAAATAATGGAGAATTTCTGCCAGAACTTACATGGGCAGTGAAGGACACATGGAAGATAAAAGACATTAGTGAACCAGTTAAGGTTAAACACGTGTCAACAGTTTCTAGTATTTCTAAAATAAAATTTGTTTTATTTTTTCATTAAATTTGCATCCATGAAGTTAATCCTTGCTTTCTAACACGTAACAAACATCTTTTCCCATTTAAAGAACAGCAGAGCAGTCCAGCACAGCAGCAGCACAAAACTTACAGGAAGGTTGAAGAAAGCAGCTGTATTACCTCCAAAATTTATCTCATTTCTAGTGAAATTAATGGAATAACAGCCATGGTGTTGGTCTGTGGTGCCCGTAAACAGATTTATTTCTTTTCCTCCATCTCAACTGATCTGTTCAATCATCTGCAAGTCATTTATTGCCTCATATATTCCATCATGAATATTATCCCCTAATTTATATGATGAGCTACTTTAAGGGCTTACTGAGGACCAAATGTGAAAAAGATGCAGTCAGATCATATGAGGTGTAACCAGGTTGCTCCAAGCCCCATCCAACCTGGCCTTGGACACTTCCAGGGATCCAGGGGCAGCCACAGCTTCTCTGGGCAACCTGTGCCAGGGCCTCATGGTATGGGAGCCGTTTAAGGGAAGAGGAAAAGGTAATCTTCTCATGCAGGAATTAGAGTTGAATAACATTTGATTTTCATTCAGAAAAAATAAACTCTCCTATGAGAGAGTTGTTTTCTGAAGTCACAGCTCAGATTTTCAGTTGTTTCCGCTCTGGGTTTGTCACTCGACATCCAGAGGCTTTGTTTCTGAAGAACTTTGAAACTTATTTTCATGCTATCATTTCTAATAGCATATGGAATTTGCATTTTAATATTTAATAGGCAATTCTTGCTGTTCTGACTAAGGTGCTTGTTATGAAGGGTTGGTTCACTTCCCATTTCCACAGAATCCCAGGATGGATCAGGCTGGAAGGGACCACAGTGGGGATCTGGTGCCACCTCCCTGCTCCAGCAGGGCCAGCCCAGAGCACATGGCATAGGAATGTGTCCAAACAGTGCTGCAATATCCCCAGGGAGGAGACTCCCCCCCTCTCTGGTCTCTGGTCAGGGCTGGGTCACTGCCCAGCCAAGAAGTTCTTCCTCCTGTGCAGGTGGAACTCCCTGGGCATCAGTTCCTGCCCGTTGCTCTTGTCTTATTTCCTGTTTCATTTTTTTTTTCAAGAACTGGCAGTTAACAGATGAAGAAATTGAAAACTTAACTGACAGATTAATGGAAAATTAAAGGGAGAGATTGGTGTCTGGGGTGCAGGGAGTGCAGCCAGAAGCAAAAGGGAAGGGGCTGCAGAGTGGTATCCTGTGGCATCACTGGAGCAGGACTCAAATGGAATCCTGGGCCCAGGGCAGGTGTTGGGGCTCCAGGTGAGGCTGGTCCAGGCTCTTAAGGGCTATGAATGACCTTCAGGCCATGAAATCTTGGAGCCTTTAGGGAGTTTTCATTCTGCTTATTTTAGTAAGAAAATACCTTGGATTTTTGTTCTTTAAATAAGGTGTTGAATGACAACTTTCTGCGGTTAAAGAACACACCGGAGAAGTTGGGATTTTCAAGTACAGTGATACCAAACCACCCCTTTGCTTTCTGCAGAAGACAGTTTCCCACTTATAGAAGAGGAATGTGGAATGTGCCCTTGGAAGCCCTCAAAAAGCAGGGAATTATTAAACACCTGGAAGCAGCTCAGATGGGAAGCCACCAGCTCTGGGAACGTGCACATGGACTGAAGTGGCAGACGTTCAAAACCAAAAATGACAGCAGAAAATTACAGATCCAGATCTGGAGCTGTGGGAAAAGACTGCAGAATTTCCACATGTGACATGAAGGAAACCTTTTCACTTTCTCCCTTTGTGGGATTGAACACAAGTGGAAGAGGAGATGGCTTGAAAAATACATTTCTTTTCCTATTTATTAGACTTCTCATAAAAGCCAGCAGACTGCAAAAGGAGCTGGAAAGGCTTAATGGGCATTTATTAGCTCAGGCACTGGTTTTTATAGCAATGGAATACTGATTTGACTAGAAGCCTTGGTATCAGCACAGTCCTAAAGTTGAAGGAAAAACACATGGATGTACATACAAAGGTTTCCTGCAAGTATTTACGCCTCAAAAATTATAGCATTTGAGAAGCTGACAAACTTAATAAGTGATTTTTGTTTTTCCAGCAGGTCAGAAATAGGAGACTCAAACATTTCCTCAGACTTCTAGGATTTTTTCATGGAATCCTGGACTGGTTGGGGCTGGAAGGGACCACCTCAGAGATCAGATGATGTTTATGGTCATTTCTGCTTAACAGTTGAGGAAAGAGGCAAGAGGAAAGGGAAGCTTTGGGGTAAATGATGTTTTCCCAGGTGGGCACCTTTGCACAGGCTGGTAATGGTAAAAATCACCTAAACAGTGGGATTCTCTTAATGGTCTGGATAAATCAACAGAATGTGTGGGTTTAATGTTCTTTGAGAGGAATTTGTCCCTCTGGAACTGGTCAGCAGATAAAAAAATTCGATTTTGCTGTCACAGAATTACAGCTATTTTAATAAATGCTCGATGCTCAATTACAATTAGGTCCCAATCTACCAAAAAAAAAAAGGCAGGAATTTAAAAATCACACTGATTTTAGAAGCTGCAAAAGAACCCCTCAAAACCTGGATGAATAGATGTAGAAAATATAACCCTGTTTTAGCAAGAAGGAAATCAGTGAGGGTTAACCAGGTTGTTTTGGGGGGGATGTTGGGAAGGAGAGGCTTTATTCCCATTTGGAATGGCTGCCATCTAGTGCACTGCAGGTGCTGGCAGCAGGTTTAACAGGGTTCCTTTGGATAAAAGGGCATTTGCACTAATTATTGGGCCTGAGATAGCTTTAGACATACACCTAAATATATATATTTATATATATATACATATATATATGTACACACACACACATATATATCAAATATATTGGAGTATCACCCAGAGTTGCTTCTGTCGGTGTGGAGGCTAAAAGCAAACTCCAGATTTTACTCTTTCATTTGTCCCTTATAAAACAAGATTTCAACCAAAACACATTTTTCAAATTAAAGTTTATTCTTCTTTAGAAAGTCTTCAGGTTCGTGGTAATATTCAAATTAGACAAGTCTGTCACTCAGGCAACATAAATAATAATATAAATTATTATTAACAAATGTGAGTTATTAATGGGAAGATGTAGCCTGGGCTGATGGAAGGTGTCCATGACAGGAGGTGGAATGAGGTGGGCTTTAAGGTCCCTCCCGACCCAAACCATTCCATGATTCCATGTAACAGCTGTAGGCAGAGATTTGAATCCAAGGTGTGTGTTTCCAGAGCAGGGAATGAGGAGGAAGAGGGAATTACTTCACCCAGGCATTAAATGCTTATATTCTTAACTTCTAGTGGAGCGCAAGCATAAAAGGCCTCCCTGTGTCCTCATAAATCAAAAATACCTGAATGTCCCTGAAGTCCATTGAAGCTTCCAAGTCCGTTTTATGCTGGGAATGCTGAGCTAGAGGGATTTTACTTCTGCTCCAGCCATGGGTTGCCCTCCCCACGTGCCCAGGAGCACCTGGTTCAGTATTAGTGCATTACAGCAAGTGACTGGCTTAATGATTTTTAAATTACATATTGATTTCCTCCTTAATACCTTTCCTCCCCCCTGCTTTGTTTCCCCTCTCTGGCATTCCGAGGTGACAGTCTCAGTTCACAATATTTTTGTTCAGCATTTTAATAGTCTTTTCAGAGAGGTCAATATTTGTTCTCCTACCAACCATTTTGCTAAATAACAACCCTTTAAATCTTGAGAATGAGCTGTTTCCTCCTCAGAGTGTAAGGAAAGTGGTTGGGAAGTGGGATCATTCGCACAGAAATGGGTTGGCATCAAGAGTATTTCTTAGTTTGCTTTTGGAGGTGCTGATGTGGATTCTCAAGAATCGGCAGAATGTGAGCATCTCTCCCATCCTGTGCTTGATCCTGGACCTTTGGGCAAGGGAGGGATGTCAGGATGTGTCCTGGCCTGTTCGATGTGTTGCCCTGTGTGAACATGGTGAAACAAAACCCAAGGAGAAGTGGCAGATAAAAAGCATCTGTGGTGGGGAGACAGCTTTGGGGGTGTTATGCTTTAACTTTCCCTCTGTTTTGTAAATAAATATGTATTAAAAATGTAATAATAAATCTGCAGTTAGATAAGCAGTGACACAAAGGCTGCTTTATACCTACCTGTAAATATTTGGCTGCTATTACCTTACTGTCAGAATAGAGGTGTTTGAAAGGGAGATATATGGAGAATCCATTACCTAGATTTCCCATTTACGTATTTTGGTGCGTGTCTGATAGTTAATAGGAGCCTGGATTTAAGTGAAGAGCAGCCTGGATTTATGTGGCTGAAGCAGTGAACCGTGGCAGGTTGTAAGATGCTGCAGTTTGGCCACAGGAGCAAGTGGAGGATTATGCCTCAGATTTAAAAGGTGATTTCATGACTTCTTATCACCCCTTTGGGGAGGTTTACTGCCCTATTCCTTAACCTGTGCTTAGGGGTGGCACTGGTGCTGCATCCATTTCAGTGCCAAGGCAGGTTTAGAGGTGTTTTAAGCAGAAGCCAAGAGGTGCAGAGTGAATTTCAGTTATTAACCTGTGCAGAATGTCTTTGGTCTCTGGTCGTAACAGAAGCCCCAAGTGTTGTGTTTTTGCCCAAAGTCTTGCTGTGATGAAAACCTGAAAGCTGTTTCTCTGCATCTGGCCACCATGAAGTCCACCTTGATGGCAAAAATTGGAGTGGAGATCTTTGAGAGAGACTGTTTCCAAGGGCCTGGAGTGCCAGGACACAGGGAAGGGCTTCCCACTGCCAGAGGGCAGGGTTAGATGGGATGTTGGGAAGAAATCCTTCCCTGTGAGGGTGGGGAGGCCACCCAGAGAAGCTGTGGCGGCCCCTGGATCCCTGGAAGTGTCCAAGGCCAGGTTGGAGCAACCTGGGCTAGTGGAAGGTGTCCCTGCCCATGGCAAGGGGGTGGGATGAGATGATCTTTAAGGTCCCTTCCAACTCAAACCATTCCATGATTCTTTGACTGCAGGGGCACAGGATTTGGGGTGAAATGGAGTGGATCTTGACCTCTTGAGATATTCACAGAATATACAATGTGCTTTCTTTCTGTACTCTAAGGAAATCAGATCTGGGCTGTGTTCCGTCCTCAGTGATGGTGCTTTGTGCCAACAAATCAGTAGTTTCTTTTCATTACCTTTTTAGTACCTTAACTGCCCATAATGTGTAAAGAGGAATTATACCAGTTGAAGGAGATGATAATGTAAGAATTTGTCGTTCTCACCTCTGAAACAAGACTTTATTAGAATAAAGAAAGCATCCCAGCCAAAAAACTCCCATTTCCATGTCATCTGCAACGTTTCACATGTTAAACCTTCTGCCTGCAAAAATTCCCTTTGTGCCTGCAGCAGTTACTCCTCGTGGACATTTGGGATGAGCAACAGGAGATCCTGGTCTCTCTGAGGAGCGCTTCCTGCAGCCGTGTAGTGGAGGCCTGGGACGATTCTTCTGGGGAGCTTTTATTTTGTTAAAAGTGGAAACATTTAGGCTCAAACTCTGCTGTAAAAAGAATTAGTGGCTGCTTAAGATTCTGGAGAGATGAGCCAGGAAGAGAAGCATGTGAGGCTCTTCTGGGTAGTTATGAGTGAGGCATTTAGTGCCTGTTGGGTCGTCTCAGTTAACATTTATGAGGCACATTCATGCATAAAGCTTGTCTTAGAGGAAAGAGAAGTTAGAGAGGCAGAAGACTTTCTCTGTCCTACTTTATGCTTTGCTTTTGTATTCCTTTGTATTTTGTACTGATCTGTGTATAGTGAAAAATAGGTGTGTTAAGGAGGATGACTTCCTCATTTTCTATAGCAGAGGATGTAGTGTATCATCTAGCAACAGGATTGTGCTTCCCAGTGCCTCAAGTCACCAATTTTCAGGCTCTAAGGCCACATAAACGTATTCAAAAGACAACAAAAGCTTCCCAGGGTGAATTTCCCCACCCCCAGGGAGCAGAAAGCAGAGTGTGACCTCTTGTACTTGGCCCAAGAAAAAGGATCAGATCTGGCTGTGGGTTTGCACGTGCACAGAGAGGGGTGGATCCAAAATACAGGAATAAATACAGATAAAAGCCTGTATTTCAGAAACTCCTCCTGCTCCAGGGAGGTGATCCTAAGCATGCAAATCGTGGGAGCAAGATGCAAAAAAACCCAAGTTATTAATGAGTGGGTTATTGGGTCGTTACCCCTGATGGAGAATTCATGGAATCCCAAGCTGGTTTGGGTTGGAAGGGTCCTTAAAGCTCATCCAATTCTCCCCCTTGCCATGGGCTGGGACACCTTCCACTAGCCCAGGTTGCTCCAAGCCCCATCCAACCTGGTCTTGGACACTTCTTGCAGGCGGAAGTGTCTGTATGATGTCGGTTCCTTTGCCACAGAAACACATTGCTCCAGAGTGGAGTTTCCGGGAGCAGAATGGAACAAAGCTTCTTTCCCAAGCACCACGTCCCTTTGAAGAGCCGAGAGAAACAAGATTGTTTATGTAAACTAGACCTGGGTATTAAATTCTCTGATGAAGTAAATTACTTTCTGCAAACAGGTCAAGAAACGGAAGTGATAAGATCCAGTGCCTGTCATTCCGTGCAGGAATGCTCGTGTTTGAGTTTGGGTATTTTTCCAAAATGTTTTCATTTGAATGCTTTCCTAGTTAAATTGCCTAGGAGTGGCTTTTTAATGTAATGTAACGATCCATTTGTCTTTGAAAATCTGAAACTCAGGAGGAAAGGCTTTTCCAGTGCCTTTTGAAGACTTGGATCACAGACCTTTCACCAAACACAAGGCATGAATTATTCAGGCATTTATTACATGGCCTTCTGACAGCTATTTTTTTAACATAGCTGTTTATTATACTGTTGTACCCTCTGATGAGGTCTGGATGAATGTTTTAAAGGACTGTGTAATATAACGTTTGGCCAGTATTAGCACGTGGTAGTATGCAAAACTAATAAATCTGTTCTCAAGAAAATTCAGGCTGGGAAGGTGGCTGAAAAGGTAAAAAAATCAGAGAAATAAATTGTCTTAGGAAAATAAAGATTGTGATTTACAGATTTTTTTAATGAACACACAGATCCGTTTTTTGGGAGTCTTTGAGAGAATTTTGACAAAGGATTATTTTGTGATGACCCTTGACAGTCTGAGTGAATGCCTCTTTAAATCACAGATTTTTAATAACCTGTGATGCTGGTTGAGCTCCTAAATGTTGGTGGCTCCTGGGGCAACATGTCACCGAGAGCCACGAGCATCCAACAATGGCATCTCCCATGGTGCCAGTCCGGGCACTCCCACATGGCCTGGGGTTTGGGTGAGGGTTCATCTGTCACACAGGGATGTACCCACGGATGTATATACACACATATAGCTTGGCACACATCTATAGGGGGGAAAATACAGTGAAATTGGGTCTCCGAAGCTTCTTTTCATCATGATACACATCAGTCCGAAGAGCACCAGCCTGGGCTCTCCTGGGGTGTGGATGCTAATCTGAAAACCTATTTCCTCTTGATTTATTGCATATTAGAGGTAACCAACACCATCAAGCAACAGCAGCTCATTCCTTTTGGAAAATGAGCAGAGCCCGCTGCTGGAGGAGCAGGTGGGGTGGAATTCTCTGTCCTATTCACCTGTGAGACCGTGTTTTCCTGCAGAATTTCCTTCAGTTGAGCTCTCCCAGGAATATATTTGGTGCATCTTTGGCTCCTTCCCCTTGGGTGCCGGTTTTGTGCAGTGGCAATGGCACTGGGAGAGCCTGGGAACGGCAGACTTCCCAAGGAGGGAGTGGGGAGAGTTCGACAAAACCATTTGTGAATGTGTCTGTAATTTTGTTTGAACTTCAGAACTAAACTCTCAGTTGTGTTTTGCAGGATATGAATGATCACTTCTCTATTGTGTTTTGCAGGACATGAATGATTACTCACCAGTCTTCAGCCAGAAGCTCTACAGGGGGATGGTTGCTCCCGATGCCGTCAAGGGCACCGTTATCACCACGGTTTCAGCTGAGGACCAGGATCCCCCAGTAAGCAAAAAAAGTCCTGTTAATACCCTACACCCATGAGGGAACAAACTTTAACTCTCCTTAGTGCCTGTACTTTCATCCACCAAGATGATGAGGAGGAGTTTCAGAGGAGTAACTCCCACGTTTGCTTTGTGGCAGCCTCTCCTTTGTTGTCCTGGACAGCGGCTGCATTTACAGGGCCAGTTTCTGAAGCTGGAAAATCATGGACACAGCTCCCAGGAAGATTTTTGGAAAGCTCTTCACAGCGTAGATGAATAAGGGAATAGGCAGGAAGGGAAGCTGTGCCTGTCTTTGGGGCAGTTCTGCAGCTCAAAGAGGAAACAAAGCCCAGCTTTTGTAAGGTTGTCGCTGTCTTGATTTCACAGTCACCGAGCATTTCCAAGCTGAGCCATCCAGGGCTGTGTGGAACACGCACCTCACCAACCAGCCCATTCCACGTGCAGGATTTGAACCCAGGGTCCTCATTTCGGGGATAAGTTTGTTTCTGTCACTGGCTTTTGTTGCTGTTCCCTGGTGGAGCTGTGGATTGACAGGACTGGGCACAGGTTCCTGACTCGTTGGCTGTTCCGAAGGGGAATGGCAATCCTTGCAGTCAGAGGGTGATGAACATCGGTGACTAGATGCTCCACTGAGGACAGGAAAAGCCAACGCTGTTCTGCCAGCCAGGTTTAATTTTTAATTGTTAGAGTTTGGCATACTAAGGAGAATAAGCCTGAGGGAGAATGTGCCATGCACATTTAAAAGCTTGTGGCAGTGCTCTGACACAAATCAGCTAAATATGCTCTGCGGTGAGTTCTTTGCCACCCAGGGGCAGAAATGCAAGAGCAGAGTTTCTGGAAGGATATCCCTGCTACCCCAAACACACAGAGGCAGCAAATTCCCTGCAGGTCATCCCTGTCAGGGGGGAATTCCTCACCTGGGAGGCACCTGAGGTTGTTTAGAACAGCTGAAAGATCTGGAGTATTGTTTGTTTGAAGGGTAGGAAAGCCAGTAGTATCATCAAGAGGGTAATTAATAGTGGCTAATTAACAGTAGTTAGCAATTAATAGTGCTGCAGGGTATTTAAGAACAGGCATCAAGAGGGGAGAGGCAGTAAACAAAAAAATTGGGCAAAGGGGTCCCTTAATGGTCAGTCTTGGACAATTTTGATGGTGGTGCCTGACTTTGAGTGAAAGAACAGAAAGGTGGTGGAGTTTCCTGCTCTCCTTGCTTACAGGAAAAGTAGGCTGGATTGCTCCTATCTCAAAGGTGTTTGCTGGAAAACAATTTTTAAATTGATTTAAGACTCTCTGATTCTACTCCGTGAAGGGCTTTTACTGTCACCTTTCCTGAATGATTTACTCTCCCCTATGTTTGCTGCAATAACCTGGGGATTGGAGAATGGAAAAGGAGATCCAAGTGGGCAAAGTTTTGGGGGACATTAGAAGGAAAGAGTGCCCATATCACAGCTGTAGTGTCTTCAGAGTGATCTAGCAGTAGCAAGTGGGTGAAACTGGCTGTGCATGACTGTTAAAACTCTGATTTTTGCATTGCCACAGCAGAAATCTGAAATAGTAAGTTCATTACTCCCAGTGCTATGGATCTGTCTCTGCCCCTTGCACCCGCCATGGATTTCATAGAATCCTAAAATGGTTTAGGTTGGAAGGGGTCATAAAGCTTATCCCATTTCCCCCCCTGCCATGGGCAGGGACACTTTGAACGAGCCCATGTTGCTCCAAGCCCCGTCCAACCTGGCCTTGCACACTTCCAGGGATAGGGATTTGCTCTTAGCAAGGTTCTCAAACTGTCCTGTGAGAAAAGCCTGCCAAAAAGGATGTGAAGGATCAATGAAACCAGGCAAGAAGACGAATTTCTAGGCCATGGAAATTACAACACAAGTGGGGATAGAAAGTAAATAGTTGTTCATTGGGGTTAGAAAGTCAGTTTTAAGTTGGTTTTTTGTGCAGCTTTTATTTAACATGATCTGTTGCTTTACAACAAGAGATTTTGTGTTCTATTTGCCCATTCTGATAGGAGCTCTATTTTATAATCCCTGGATTTAACATGTCTAAATTTGGAAGATTGAGTTCTTGGAGGAAACAAAATATTCTGAAACTGATGAATGTGTATTTATAATTCTTAGTCCTGTGCAGTCAGCATTTCCAATACAAAGTTTCTTCACTTTTTCATTTTAAACCTCCCACATGCTACTGAACTCTTTCCTTTTCTGTATTTCTCTCACTATCCGATGAACACTTGCTGCATTTGTTTGATTTTTATGAAGATTTAAAAACGAAGTTGCCCTGAAGTGTTTAATGAAAGCAATAGCCATAAAAGTCAGCCAGCTATGCAGGAAAGCTTTTAAAACGGGTTTTCAAAGGGTTTTTAATTTCAAACTAATGGCTGATAGTTTTGTCTCTCATCCTTTTTATTTTAAAAGTAAAAATTATCAGGCATAAACAAGCTTTGTTTCTTTTTCTGTCTGAGCCAACTTGTTTAGATGCTTTGTGCTCCTGGAAAATCTCTGTCTATTTGGAGCTGGCTTTGACATTAAATGGTGTCACAAAGTATTTGATATGAATTCACCAGAAATTGGTTTTAAAAACACACAACCTTTTCTCTGTTCACCAAAGGACCTTCCTCTAAAACTTGCCTTAAGGGATAGAATATTTTTAGTTATCATCAATATTTCACTTGTGCAGTTTGGTTTTTTTAACCTGGTGGAATCTTATTTGCAGAGTACTAATACATCTATTTTATCAGTTCAGGAAAAGAAATAGGTGTCTATTAAAAAAATAAATGTGGCTTTAAAATATGCCTGATTATCGAGGCAGGTCTAATAAGAGCCTCACTAATTTGAGGCATCCAAGCCTGATTTGTTCACTTGTTATTTTGCAAGTAATGTAATCTATTCCCATATCCACACTAAACTCAGCCCAGCATAAAAGTCCAGCCAGATTTTTCCATCATCTGCAATAAAAGCTTTTTCAGAACTAATCAGCTCTTCAGAGACTCCCACTGTCTTTAGTAAATCCCAGCTTGGCTCCTCATTGTCAAATTAGCATGGATGCTGTGAGAATCCAAATGGAAATGCTCGGCACCTGCATGGGATTGCTCTGCAGCCAAGGCAAATGGGAATTTTCCAAGAGCAGAAGGGCAGGTTTGGGGCAAGAAGGAGGTGTGACTGCTGTCAGTGGAGGTTGTTTCTTCATTTCAAACAAACAAGTAGTAATTTAAGTGAAAGATAAGGGGGTGAGAAACACCTGGTATGTAGTTTTCTATGTGGATTTCCTAAATTATTTAGAAACTTACTGCATGTGGAGGTGTCACAAGTGACTATGATGTGCTTTCAGAAAGTCAGAAGGGGTAAGAGCCAGGTTTTACTCTTCAACTACTCTTAAATTAACTTTTACTCTTAAATTAATCCAGTATTTAATCCTCATTTACCGGAGATGTAGATGAAAAGTTCTTTTTGTTTTATTTAAAACAACTTCCCCCATCAAATCTCCCCACAGTAAATTGTTTGTAACTATGTATCTTCCGTGTCTGAGTGTTTAGCTGAGGGAACAAATGAGTGTCTGAGGATGAAGATATGTGATTTTCTTGACTTAATTGATGCCTAAAACCTCGAGCCATCATTAGAATGCAACTGTTGATAATGGGATTGGTTTGTTTGAAAAAAAACACCCATGGATTTCTGGTTATTATTAACAGTTAAAAGAGAAATAACCTGTGCTAGATTCAAATGTTTCCTAGTAGGTATTTTGTTATGGTTTTATTTTGACCTGTGGATTTCAAAGTGGTCAAAAACTCTTGGCCTGAAGGCATAAGAGACCTCTGATAGTTATTCCTTCAGGTCCTTGGTGAAATGTCAATTAAAACATAGAAACCAGTGCTTTTCACTAAAGGCCAGAGCAAGATTTGCAGGGCTACCTTTGAGTAAATGTCAGTTTAAATTCTTACCAGTTACACTTTCTCCTTTCTTTTCCAGTTTTAATTCACTTTTTATTTGCAGTGACTGAGAATATAAATTACGTTTCAGAAGATATTTTTCCATTTGTTATAAGAACTCGAATTTGAAGTGCAGTTCTGCTCTTTGAAATCCTATTTTGCTTGACCTGTTTTCATGAAATCTGGGTAAATCAACATATTGTCCTTCCAACCCAAATCAATCTGTGGTGCTGTGATTTTTTTCAACTCCTTGCCTTCTTTCCTGGAAGAGTTCCTTTGACCCTCTTTGAGTTTAATTTCCTCAGCACAACTCTTTTGTGTTGAGGTCAGAAATGGTGAGAGGTGCCAGCAAGTGTGAGATGGGTAACTTTATAGGAGCTTTGTGTGCCTGGGAAGCCACTAAAACACTGCATTTTTGATGATGCTGGAATGGTGCTTCTAGATCTAGATCTAGAAAGATGCTAGAAATGCGTCCTGTAGGAAAATCATAGAATCCCTGAATGGTTTGCGTTGAAAGAGACCTCAAAGATCATCCAGTCACACCCCTGCCACGGGCAGGGACACCTTCCACTAGCCCAGGTTGCTCCAAGCCCCATCCAACCTGGCCTTGGACACTTCCAAGGATCCAGGGGCAGCCACAGCTTCTCTGGGCAACCTGTGCCAGGGCTTCCCCACCCTCACAGGGAACAATTCCTTCCAACCTAAATTTCCAACCAATATCCAACCTAAATTTCCCTTCTATGAGTGTGAAGCCATTCCCCCTTGTCCTGTCGCTCCAGTTCCCAATGAACAGTTTCCCTGTAGCCCCTTCACACCCTGGAAGGTGCTGTGAGGTCTCCACACAACCTTCTCCTCTCCAGGCTGAACATTCCCAGCTCTCCCAGCCTCCACAGGGGAGCTGCTCCAGTCCCCTCAGCAACTTCTGGGCCCTCCTCTGGACTTGCTCCAGCAGCTCCATATCCTTCTGATGTTGGGGACACCAGAACTGTGCACAGTGACCCAGGATGTTGGGGANGATGTTGGGGACACCAGAACTGTGCACAGTGACCCAGGATGTTGGGGACACCAGAACTGTGCACAGTGACTCAGGATGTTGGGGACACCAGAACTGTGCACAGTGACCCAGGATGTTGGGGACACCAGAACTGTGCACAGTGACCCAGGTGGGGCCTCACCGGAGCAGGGCAGAGGGGGAGAATCCCCTCCATGAAAATACTGGGTTTGAAGTGCTTCTTTCCTTTACTGGCACAAATATGTGCAGATCTGGTTTCTCTTGGGTATTTCCCAGTCTTTACAGAGAGAGATCCCTGGAGTCCCCACAGCCTGGACAAAGCCAGTACCTGACTCACTCACCTTCACTCTGACTTTTTACAGTCTCCAGCATTCCCAGCCAGCACCTATTGCCAACCATCTCTTTTTTTGGGGCAGATCCACATCCTTTGGAGCTGAGGGAATCTGAAGCCTTGTCCTAGGGTTGGATAAATCCCTTGGAGACAAGGAGAATTTCCTTCCTAGGTGAACATGTGATGCCTTGCTGAAGTGGTGTGGTAATGAGAGATGCCAGATGGTTCTGACTCTGTTCTCAAAGCTCTTAACCCTCCAAATATTTGGACAGGAGAGCATCAGGAGCTGTCTGATGGGTGCTCAGTTTGTTTGCTTTGTTTATCAGAGGTGATTCCCAGGATTGGCGTACACAAGGGGGGTTTGCTTTTCCTGTATAGGCCTCTTTTTTTGTGTGGTTTATCACTGTAAAAGCTGGAATATTTCTGCCCTGAGCTCCATAGTCTGATTGTTTTTATTTGAAATGTTAATAGAAACAGATGCAGAACACTAATTTTAATGAGCAAGCAGCTTCCAGAGCTCCAGATCATCCAATTTAATGGTTTATCCATTCTCGTACCACCTCGTGAGGTTTTTCTTCAATGGAGCCCTTTTGTCAAATTGAGAACAATTGTCCTTATTGTCTTATAGGCACCCACTAAATTATAAGATGCTGATAGATATTTAATTAGAGATTTCACAGAATTTTAATTGGAGGCAAAAGCATTTTTAGGCAGTCCAGAACTTCACCTTTTAAAAGCTCTTACTGTTGGATTTCATGGGAGAACTTGATGGAGACTTGGATATGGGAGACATGCTGCAAATTCCATGAGTTCTTCAAGTCCTTTTGTCTCAAGGCTTTAGAGGGTCACGTTCTTTTTGTGTTCAGCTTGTGAGAGTTAAGAATTCAGAGTTTTCAGCTTTAGTAATTCAGAATTTCAGGCTTTTTGCTGAGTTCCCTACGAAGGAGTAAAATCCTTCACATTTCAGAGTTTATATGAATGAACTGAGGGTGAATATACAGGAGTGCCCCACTCACAACCCGGAGCTGGGGTAAGACCCACCGAAGTCATCCACCTGCTCTCATCTGCCCCATCTTTCATGGGGACTTTGAGCATGTTACAGAAGCCTGCAAATTTAGGGTTTAGCATCACTTCCCAATTTTTTTCCTAGAACTAACTTTACAACATTTGCCTTATTGAACTCTGCATTATGCAAATCATTCGGATTTGTTTTGAAGTCTATGGATGGAGGCAATTTATTACTCTCCTCACAAGGTTCACATTTTATCTGTAATACCCTCAGAAGTTTTTTGACTTCAGTCAGACAGAGGCAATTGAGTACAGAGAGACTTCGCAAATAGCTCTGTTTTCATTATGTTGCTATCCCATAAATGGACTTTATTTAGGGAATGAAATCCACGTCATTGACCACAGCCACATCTGGGATCTTCACCAGTTGACTGCAAATGAAAGTGAAATTCATTTTTTCCCCATTCTTTCCTGGGCCAAGTCATTCTGCTTTTGTATGTGTTACACATTTGAATCCTGGAATCATGGAATGGTTTGGGTTGGAAGGGATCTTAAAGCCCATCCAGTCCCACCCCCTGCCATGGGCAGGGACACCTCCCACTAGCCCAGGTTGCTCCAAGCCCCATCCAACCTGGCCTTGGACACTTCCAAGGATCCAGGGGCAGCCACAGCTTCTCTGGGCAACCTGTGCTAGAGGGATGCCAGGGCATCCCCACCCTCACAGAATTCCTTCCCAATATCCCATCTCTCCCTGCTCTCTGGCAGTGGGAAGCCATTCCCCCTTGTCCTGTCATTCCACCCCTTGTCCCCAGTCCCTCTCCAGCTCTCCTGGAGCCCCTTTAGGCCCTGCAAGGGGCTCTCAGGTCTCCCTGGAGCCTTCTCTTCTCCAGGTGAACCCCCCCCAGCTCTCCCAGCCTGGCTCCAGAGCAGATGGGCTCCAGCCTTTCTCTCCTGGAGAGTGGAAGTAGTGATTCCTGGCTTCCTCTTGAGTTGCTTGCAGAAATACACCCAGAAATTGTTGTGTTTCACTTCTCCCTTTTTTTTCCTGCCTTTACTGGATTACAATTTCTCTGCAGCCTCTCTTTGCCTGTTGGGAGTTATCTGGACAGTGCACATGTGCCTCATCCGTGGCCCCTTTCCCAGGAGCAGTCTCATCATCGAACCTGAATATTGGGGTCCTGTTCGTCCCTGTCAAGCTGGGCTGCAAATGAATGTTGTTTCCCCAGAGCAAACGCAAACATACGGAATAACAAGCCATGAAAGAAATAACTGAAGTTTGGATGAGGTTTTTTTAAAGTTTTGTGTCTTGAACTCTCAGGGAAACTTTGCTTTGAGAGAATGAACATGGTTCCTGCCAGGTACAATCCTTGCTCCGTGGTTTATTTGGGAATATGATCTGCTATATTCAAGTTTTGCTGCAGACATAATAATGTATCTAAATTAATTTAGAGCAGAGGCAAAAGATGATTAATATTTCAGATAATTAAAACTTGCTTCTAAAGAGATTTCCCTGGGAAATCTCCCTGGAGATTGTTCTAATTACATCGGTGCTAAAATACCGTAAATAAGAAATAAATCCCTGTTTTGTTATTTTTCAGCAATGGCAGGGGCAAAGTGTACTTGATAGTCAGAGCAGGAACAATAACCTGATGAAAGTTTTGTTTATTTAATACCAAATTACCCAAGGTGTGCAGGTTTAATGATGATGAGAGCTCTTAGTCTTCCAAGGCAATGTGAGGGCCATTACTCCGAGACCAGATATACTGGATTTCAGCAGGTAATTTGCTCTTAATTACAACGTTGAAGAAAATGACTGAAGCAGAGAATGCCAGCAGGAAAGTTGATAATGGCCTCTGTTATGCTGTTGTCTTGGGATTTGCACTCTTAGCGCTCATGGGCCTGTGAGGTTCTTTCAGCTGTTAACATGAACTTCACTGTGTTACTTCGCTGAACAGCAAGACAGGTCAGGCAGACCCAGGTCTGGATGATTCAAGGAACACTTCAGGGAGTAACCCTCTTTATTGACACAAACTGTGACAGGTTAATGAGGTCTGAAGGTTGTCAGGCAGAGTTTTTAACTGCAAATCTATGTTTTAAAGCAATCTACTAGTACAGAGATTAAGCAAGGATGAGCTCTGATACAAAGCAATCTACTCACGTGCCATGGGGTGAGCACAAACACAAGCTCGAGTCCTAAAAGCAGCATTTAGAGTATAGTTCTCCCCCAAGGCATCCCTGTGGAAGATGGGCTCAGCCCCTTGACTGACCCCAACAGTTTTTGTGGAGTCTTCTCCCACTTTTCTCCCTCTCCCCAACTTACTTTTATATTCTTTTCTTTATGTTAGGTGGGGTTTGAGTGGCTCCAGTCCTAAATACCTTTTATTTCTCATTGGTGTATTAAATGGGAGGGGAGTGGTCGTGGCTTGGTACCTGAGGGGAGGTTTGACATGGTTGTTGGCTTCAGCAGCAGAACACCTTGATTCCCATGGCAGACAGGTACTGTGTGGGCTCAGTACCACGATATTCCCCCATTCTGCTGGAATTTCAATGGAGGAGGAGGCCACAACTTCTCTGCCTACTGCCATAAAGGACAATTAAAAGTGTTTCTGTATCAGCACGAAGAAGAGGGCTAAGGGGATTCTCCATCATTTGTTGGATGCAGCAGGCCCAGGGCAGTGCCCACCCCTGTGCTGGGCACAGTGGGACACCTCCAGGGCTGTGTCCAGTAACATTAGAGAGACCCGGAGGGGCTGGAGCGTGTGCAGGGAAGGGAACGGAGCTGGGGAAGGGGCTGGAGCAGCAGGAGCGGCTGAGGGAGCTGGGGGGGCTCAGCCTGGAGAAAAGGAGGCTCAGGGGGGACCTTGTGGCTCTGCAACTCCTTGACAGGAGGGGGGAGCCGGGGGGGGGTCGGGCTCTGCTCCAGGGAACAAGGGACAGGAGGAGAGGGAACGGCCTCCAGCTGTGCCAGGGGAGGGGCAGGTTGGACATTAGGGAAAGTTTCTTCACAGAAAGGGTTGTCAAGCCCTGGCACAGGCTGGTCAGGGAAGTGGTGGAGTCCCCATCCCTGGAAGTGCTCAAAAAGCCATGGAGATGTGGCACCTGGGGCTGGTGGGCTCAGCAGGGCTGGGCCAGTGGTTGGACTCAATGACCTGAAAGGTTTTTTCCAACCTTATGGCTCTGAGGTGCCTGGAGGATGACTGCTCAAATGGGATCTTTGGAATATAATGGATACCCTAAGAAACTACATTCTTCTCAATAAATGGGGGCTTTCTTTAGGCAGTTAGTGTTAAAACAGTTAAATCAGGTAAATAACCTTCTATCAGAAAATGCCGTGTTACTGATCTGAAAAGTTCATCCATTGTACCCTCTGGCTGTGCTGCTTCTGATTCCCATTTGGATTTGGTATTTTATTTCAGGCAGTTTGTGACACACTCATGGGCTGCCTCTGCTTGTTCCTTGTCACTGAAACAGCATCTGAAGAGTCAGGAGGGTTCATTACGGGGCTGCTTAAAATTCATTTGCAAAACTGCAACTTTTGTTATTACTGATAAGTTTCACGAACTTCAAAAGAGTTTTGTAACATGTTCAATTATTTGTGAAAGGTATTTTAAGCAACCTTAAGGTGTGCCCATCTTCTGTTTAACAATTTCAGTAGCTATGAAACAGACACTGTTTCTCTGTTAAAGTGGGTGGAGGGTTCAGGTCTTTTCTCTCCAAACCTTATTTTGCTTGCTGGAAAATTTAAGGTCTTTTCGGGGGAGACAGAGGATCGCTCAGTAAGTTATGAGGAAGACAAACAGAAGTTTTGTTAGTGAGGATCTTAAAAACGCTGCATTTTAACCCTTGAGTGATTTCAGGAGTTGTATAAAACCACAGGAATGCTGCAGTTGCCTTGTTTTTTGCCTTCCAGGGCACACCAGCAAGCCGGGTCCGGTACAAAGTGGATGTTGTCCAATTCCCTTACAGTGCCAGCATTTTTGACGTGGAGGAAAACTCAGGACGTGTCGTAACCCGAGTAAACCTCAATGAGGAGCCCAGCACAGTGTTCAAGGTACAAACTCGTGTCGTAGTGGCTGGAAATATTCCCTGCATTTCCTTTCCCCTTCTTGTTTTTCCTCTGTTTCTTTATATTGCCTAGAAGGACCACGGAACCATCACAAGACCTCCAAGATCATCGAATCCAACCTTCAGTTGGATGAAGGTGTCAAATTTCAATTTTGTTTGTTCCTTGATTTCGTTAATTTTTAATCCTGACACGTGTTTCATGCCATTCTGGCTTCAGGAATGTCTTGAATGGATGTGGTTGCACTCATTAGGAGGGCAAGGAAACAGGGAGGCAGATGAAGGAACCCTCGTTTTTCCAGAGTTCGTTTTCATCAGGGCTGTGTGAATAGAAATTTTGGGACAACTTTGTAAGAATAGCAAGATGTCCTTTAAAGAAAGTTACTGCACAGTTGGATGGCTTGGGAGTTCCTGTTCACAAGGGCTTTAATGCAAAAATATTGACTTTAAGGAGCCTTAAATTCCTGTTGTGTTGTTACTGATCCTGAAGAAACTAGAGTGTAGTTAGTGTGGAGTAAGGTACAACTTGAATCAAAGTCATTGGGATAGATCTCCCCTCTAAGATCCATCAGTGGTTAAAAATGAAAATAGATTTGTGTCAGTAAGCAAAAAAACAATATTATCTTTGATATCCTGGCTTTATATGTAATTCCCAACTTTGGAAGTGCCAGCCTTCCCTGTGGTCATTAAGGTGTGGTTTGTTTCTTCCTCCAGGTGTTTATTTTTGAAATGAGGATTAAAGTGAGGTTTATTTGCACGCTTTTCCATTATAAGGAATAAAACTGTCCACTGTTTTCCACTCCTGAGTGTCCCATCAAGCACTGCTTGAGCTGGAGCAGCCTCCTACTGCTGTCCCTGCTTGAGCACCTTAGGACAGTGCTGATGTTTCCTGAGTTTCGAACCAACAGAGGAAATTTCAGGGGAAAGAGGATTATCTCTTGGTTAACATCACCAGAGTGACACTCTTCTGTGGCTGCACTTGTTATTTTAACTTCTCAGACCTATTTTGGAGCTGTTTTCCAAAGCTGAGGTCCATCCCAGGTGAGCTGCACATGGACACAGAGCACCATTTCTGTAAATAGTGAATTTAGCAGAGCATCACTTTACAGAAAATATGGATCCTTAGGGAAGAAGCACAAGAAAGACTCCAGAAATGAGTGATGAGAAGACTTGGACTTGGTATTTGCATCTAGACCATTGGGCTTGTCTCTGCTGCTGAATCCTCTGGGAATTTTTCCAATCTCTGTTCAACACCCTGATACTCTCTGTAATTATGGTGTCTTGCAGTGGTGACTTCCCCAGTATGTTGGCTGGGGGAAAAAAAAAAACCTGTCTTCTTTTGTTTTAAGCTGTCTCTTCACTGGGCTGTTGTGGGAATAGCTTGGACTGGCAGGAATGAGTCGAAAACAATCTGCTGGAGCGAGGTGCTGACCTGCTCCATCGAGTGATCTCGGGAAATAAGGACAAATGTAGGCAGAGGAAACTGGAAAACTGTCCATTGCTCCATCTTCAGTGGGCTGGTGTCACATTCATCTACTGGCACATCACAAAGCTTGGTGTGAAAGCTGAAAACAAGTGAACCTGTTTGTCCCAACAGATAAGCACAGACTATGTAAACAAATAGACAGGAGCAAAGATCAAGAAAGCAAAGTAGTTCTAATAGGCCTTGCTCAGGAGAAGCTCATTTGGTCTTGTGCACGTTTTTGCGTACAGAGGAGCTCTTTCCTAAAGAGGGTATTTCTGGTGGGGCTTGGGGGAGAGTAATGTTAATTTTTTGTTTGGTTCTAAGTTCTCGATTCTAGATATTGATGCCAGCACCACAGAATTCTTTCCCAGCCCTTTCTCTGTTTGTTTTGTTGGGAGTTATGGAATCACAGAATCATCTGAGTTGGAAAAGAGCTCCAAAACCATCAAGTCCCCCCTGTGCCTGATGCCCCTCTTGTCCCCCAGCCCAGAGCACTGAGTGCCACGGCCAGGCCTTCCTTGGGCACCTCCAGGGCTGGGCACTCCAAACCTCCCTGGGCAGCCCCTGCCAAGGCCTCACCACCCTTTCCAGGGAGAAATTCCTCCTCATGTCCAACCTGAGCCTCCCCTGGCACAGCTGGAGGCCGTTCCCTCTCCCCCTGTCCCTTGTTCCCTGGAGCAGAGCCCGACCCCCCCCGGCTCCCCCCTCCTATCAGGGAGTTGCAGAGCCACAAGGTCCCCTCTGAGCCTCCTTTTCTCCAGGCTGAGCCCCCCCAGCTCCCTCAGCCGCTCCTGCTGCTCCAGCCCCTTCCCCAGCTCCGTTCCCTTCCCTGCACACGCTCCAGCCCCTCCGGGTCTCTCCTGCTGAGGGCCCAGAACTGGGCACAGCCCTCGAGGTCCCTCAGCAGTGCCCAGCCACTGTCACCAGCACCCCCAGGGCCTTTCCCACCGGGCACTTTCCAACCCCTCTGCCAAAGCCTGTCTAAGTGGTTCTTCTATAAAAAATTGCATAAAAATGGACCTCTATACACCATAAAATCTTAAATTGCTTCTGGAGTTCTGAATAAGGATGGGCTTTCATTAGATGTTAAAGGAACCCCCTGAGAAATGTCCTTGAACCTGGTGATGTGTTTTGGAGAGTATTTGTGGAAGATAGTTTTATTTGGATTCCAGTTTACTGCGTTCCTGTAAATTTTCTAGCAGAGGGTTCAACCTGTGGATGGCTGTTACCTGTTTCCCCCGTGTTTTGTTCTTACACAAGTTATGATTTGCAGTGAAAGAAAATCTCATCTGATTTGTTAGACCTCCTGAAAATGCAAGTGTTGCTGCAAGTCAGCATGAAAAATGTCCTTGTCCCTGCTCAGTGAGTGGTTTTCTCTGCTGTTAACAGCTGGTGGTCGTTGCGTATGATGATGGGGACCCGGTGAAGTTCAACACCACGACGGTAGAAATTGCTGTGCTGCAGCCCTCGGTCATCCCACGCTTCACTCAGGATGAGTACAGGTAAAGCATTTATTCATTTGCGTCACCACTGCTGTTTTTTAGGTCCTGTTGAGTGCTGGGCTGTGAAAATACTGTGGTCTCGACAGGTTGTCTCAAACTGGAGGTATCTGGGCTGTAGGTGATAAGGACAGTGAGGAAAGGTTTGCTTGAAATCATGCTCTCAGAAGATGCTGGAAACGTCAGTCTTTTGGATAAACAACAAATGTTGTGCCTTGGAATTGTGACTGGGATCACCAGGGCTCGTGGTTTAATTTTCCTCCAGCCTCTTGGAGCGTGTTCTGATCATCTGCACCATTTGTGTGTCAGACCTGACCTCTCCGACGTTAGAAGTGCAGATGATAATTACTCTTATTACAGAGGCATGATTTGATAAAGTTTGCTCTCTGACAATTTCATATCTTCAGCTTCAGTGTCTTAAAATTGAGTAAAGACAACAAAAAAAATGGGGCACAGGCTGATTAGTTTGTTAAATTCTGTTACAGAGAATCTGTTTATTAATTTGACATCTATATGATAATAGGAAGTGATATATTTGACATCTGTAGAATAATAGGAGTGAGGGATAGGGTCCATGCACCAGCCTCAAGATATCAAGGAGTTGCACTGTGTGCTCATGATGCCCGTGTACAGATATTTTAAAATCCAAGTACTGCAGGAAATGAGAACACAGAAATTGAATGTAAATGGTCTTCACAAGACCCTAGTGGGGGGCTTGCTCAGCTGTTTTAAGGAATCCAGACAAAAATTCATGGTGTGCATTCTATTTATCCTCATGGTTAGAGCATTAGTGTTTTGAAGCCACAACTTTAAGAATGAAAAATAGCAAAATACTGGCAGACCTCTCCTAATTTCGTATTTAATCCTGAAACAAACACAGAATCTGAAGGGACAGTGCAAAATGACAAACTTTGCATTTAATAATAGTGCTTTGCTGGAGGATTTTTCTCGAGAGAGATTATTCCTGCTGCTCCCTGTAGTTTATTAGGGATCTTCAGAGTTATGAAGTGTAATTTAGGTAATGCAGCAAATACAAGTGTGTCCATCGTGACTGTGATTTCAAACATATCAGGGCATGGAGGTGGCTGGTGGAGCAAAATTGCGGTTGGAGCAAGTCCAGAGGAGGCCACCAAGTTGCTGAGGGGACTGGAGCACCTCCCCTGTGGAGACAGGCTGGGAGAGCTGGGAATGTTCAGCCTGGAGAGCAGAAGGTTGTGTGGAGACCCCACAGCACCTTCCAGGGTCTGAAGGGCTACAGAGAAGCTGGAGAGGGACTGTTCATTGGGAACTGGAGGGACAGGATAAGGGGGAATGGCTTCCCAGTGAAAGAGGGGAAATTTAGGTTGGATGTTAGGAAGAAATCGTTCCCTGTGAGGGTGGGGAGGCCCTGGCACAGGTTTCCCAGAGAAGCTGTGGCTGCTCCATCCCTGGAAGTGTCCAAGGCCAGGCTGAAGCAACCTGGGATAGTGAAAGGTGTCCCTGAGCTTTAAGATCCCTTCCAACCCAAAGCATTCTTTGATTCCTGAGCCCACCTTGAGCTCCAGTTTTATCCCAGGAGGTGGGAATGTTACTTCAGTACAGTGAAGAACTCTTGCAGAAAGAAGTGACTTGTATCCCTTACTACCCTTAGAGGACAACTAAGTAACCCATGGTGTCTTTTCCTCCTTATGAACTCCTCAGGATCACTGAACAGCCTGGTTTCTCTTTCCAAAGGAACAGTGTAGCTCCACTGTTGGGAATTCTTCCATCTAAATGGAAGAATCTAAGAAAAAACACTTCTGGGGGCAGTGAAGACAGTTACTTCTTTTCTTCAATGTCAGAAATGACATGAAAACCACCCCAGAACTTTCTGGCTCAGCTCTGAGACCCTCTCAAACATTCTGGAGAGGGAGCAGTGTTGATTCCTAAGGTTTCCAGGAATTGTCACACTCCGCAGACTGCGCTTTGGGTTTGGTTTCTTGACAGTGATTCAAGCTGGAACTGGCAGGTTTCACAGCACCTTCTTTTTCAGTTGACATAGGATATCTTTAGGGTAAATGACAGCAAAATGATAAACTGTTGGATGTGGATGCTCGAATTTCTGAAGGATTGAGAATTAGTGGCTTTAGAGTGGATTAGAATTGATCTTTGCTTGTTTGATTATCATAATCTGGATGACTGCAGCATTGTTTTCGAGCTGTTTTACAAACTTCCTTTCTGTGTACTTAGGAAAAGGTCACAATTGAACAGTTTGACAGAGCAAAGCTGCAGCATGTATTATAAAATCAGAAATAAATACAAAATACAGGAGAGAGGGACCAGATGGCCTGAGCAAAAAGGGAGATAAAAGTGCCACTCTGCCTTGAGCTGTTGGTCTGGCAGCTCTGAGCTCTGCCAGAAGTACAGCAGCACATTGGGGGCTCTGCTTGCAGCCCTCTTCATACCAAGGGAGGCTTTGATTGATTATTATCCCTATCTTAAAGTGACTTCCACAGGAGGCAGCAGTCAAGTAGGTGCAGTCAGAGATTTGCATTTATTCACTCTGCATTATTGCATAACTTGGGGCAAATTAATGAGTCTCTTTCCCCTCCCCAGCCTTCTCTGTTTGGATTGTAAATTATACTGGAGACTTCTGGGTGCTGCTGTGCTGTACATATCAAACAGCAAAGGGCAGCTGAGGCTCTGAGAGCCACAAAATGCAGCGTGGAGCAGTTGCTTTATGACAAGGGAGTGATAAAGTGCAGCTCCTTCCTAATGGCTGCGATGGATGGACCTCAAAGGATGTCGGAGAGGGATCAGCTGAACCAGTCGGCTCTTCTGGTGGGGACTGGAAGCTGAAGGCCAAGCAGGCTTTGGGACATCCCTCCTCCCAGCACTCACACTCTCTTAGAAGCAGAGGAGCATCAGGGGGATCTTCTGGCTCTCTACAACTCCCTGACAGGAGGGGGGAGCCGGGGAGGGTCAGGCTCTGCTCCCAGGGAACAAGGGACAGGAGGAGAGGGAACAGCCTCCAGCTGTGCCAGGAGAGGGGCAGGTTGGATACTAGGGAAAATTTCTTCACTGAAATGGTGGTCATGCATTGGACCAGACTGCTCAGGGCAGTGGTGGAGCCACCACCTCTGGAGATGTTCAAAAAAGGTGTGGATGTGGCACTGCAGGGATTCTGGGATTCTCTGCAGGATCTGGTCCAGCAGCTTGGGGAGATGCCACTCCAGGGGCTCCCAAGCTGTTAGGCTAGTTAATGAGGGCCAGATGATCCATCCATGCCTAGTGCTCCTAGGGAGCTGTCTTCTGGGAACATGGATCCAGTGCAGCTCCCACAGGTGTCTCTCCAGCCCACCCTTGGCCAAGAGCCCCCCTGCCCTCGCCACATTCCGGCTGGTGCTGCAGGCCATCCCAGTGCTCCAGCCTGGATCTTCCTCTGGAGCCAAGGAGTTTAACTGCATTAGCAGTGGGGACCCTTGCCTGTCCTTGTCTTGGATATTAAAGATGACTTCGGAGAGCTGACAGCAGCAGTGCCTTGTAAATAAAATGTTTTCCAAGCCAAGCATTGTTCCACAAAAATGCAAAGTGTGAAGAAAAGAGGCAAAAAATCCAAAAGAATCAAAGTGCTGTAATGTGTGGACATTTAACTGGAGAAGGCTGGTGCACCCTGAGCCCACTTGACCTTTCAGCTGCCAGGGAAGGACGTTGCTGATGCTGCTCCTCTCCCCACACCTCTCGCAGGGTGGTGGGCGCTCAGTCGGATTCCGCTGGTTTTCCACGGCACTGATGGCACAGGGAGGAACCAGCGCCCAAGGGGATGCATGGGGTGCTTGTCAGCAGTGGGCACAGGCACTTCCACCCTCTCCAGCCACTGTGACAGCCTGGAGAGCAAGGACACAGCGGGGTGATGCAGGCAGGGATGCCAGAACAAGGCATGTGCATGGCTGCCCAAACAGGCTGTGACAAGTCCCGCCATTTATTCAGGTTTTTGGTGCTGGCTGATCTCATTCCGTTTTGTGCTAGTGAAACAGCCACATCTCTGCAAAGACAGTCATGGAATCCCAGCAAGGTTTGGGTTGGAAGGGACCTTAAAGCCTTAGAGACCATCTTGTTCCACTCCCTGCCACAGTTCCCACTTCCACTATCCCAGGTGCCTCAAAGCCCCGTCCAAACTGGCCTTGGACACTTCCAAGGATGAGACAGCCAAAACCTCTCTGGGTAATATAATAAAAGGGTCAGTAACCCAATAAACCAAATAAATCACTTGCTTGGGAAAATCAAACCCCCGATTTTGAGTGGCCCTTTCTCAAGCTGTTATTTCTCGTGTCCTGGTGGCTCCACCTGGATCACCTCTGGACTGAACTTCGGAGCAAGGAGTTAATCCAGAAGTTTCCATTTCTTCCCAACAACTAATGCCAACACTTTCATTTCTTACTTAACAGCTATTAATTAGTAGTGAAGACCAGATGTGAAGCAAACCTCGGAAGAATATAGATTATTTTTTTAGCAAGCCTGTCCTCTTTATGAGCACGTTCTCATTTTTAAAAAGTAAAAGTTCAAAGGGATTTGGGATCTTTTTGCTGTTTTGGTAATTAGTAAATACCACATCCTCTGCAACTGGAAGGTCATTGCTAATAGGAATGTGCTGCTGGAGCAGGGAATGAAATGTTAACCAAGAGCAGCGTCATTGCTTCCTAATTATTGCCTGTGGGCACATTAAACAGGTGTTCAGCCATTGCAGAGCAGGAAAAAAAGGAAAATACTGGAAACTTACAGCTCCTGTTAGTGTTGCATTATAGGTCCCCAACCTGCTGGAAAAGATGTGTCCAGTTGTACAGTAATCTGAAGTTTTATGGGGAAGTATGTGAGGCTGGGAATTCGAGGCTATTACTTGCTGTAAATGTAGTGTGGAATTTTATTTCTCTACCAGTAACAACACTCTGCTGTGAAAATGTGTTCTGCCTAAAAAGTGAGATTTTGGGACATGTGGGCTTCTCTCTCCCTGGGTGGAAGAAATACCGTGATGTTTTCCACCTAATTAAATCCTTCAGTGTTGCAGGCAAATGCCATCCAAGCAAATAGTCACATGTCCTTGGATTTCACGAAACAAACTTATGGAGCTGCAGCAGGAATCGAATGGAAGTGTTTTACTCCAAGAGACTTTTCCCAATTTGTGGGAACTCACTTAGCGGGCTGCGACACCAATTCTCTGGTTAATTGCTGTCCAGTCAGTTATTCTCATATTCTCATTGGGAAATAGGGAATGAGGAATCCTGCACAGTGACGATGAAGGGATGGGGAGCATTCCATGGTTGGAATATGTCTCATTTGGTGCCTCTTTCAGGAAGGTGAGTTTGGCACAGAACAACATCCACAGTGCTCTGAACTGCTGCTCAGGAGTGGGACACGATGATCCTTGTGGGTCCCTTCCATCTCAGGATATTCTGTGGTTCTGAATATCTGTGAGTGGCTGAGGCCTCGTGGAATCCCAGAATCCCAAATGGTTTGGGTTGGAAGGGACCTTAAAGCTCATCTCATTCCACCCCCTGCCATGGGCAGGGACACCTTCCACTAGCCCAGGTGGCTCCAAGCCCCATCCAACCTGGCCTTGGACACTTCCAGGATATAAACTTCTGCCTGAGATGGTTTTCCATCCAGCTGCTCTTGAGCTGTATTTCTTTAAAGCTCTGTTTAGTTAAGTTTCCCTTTTTCCCCTCCTAGGAGAGCTCCATGGGAGTTTCAAGCCATGCCCTGTTAGGGATCATTTCCCCCTTTCTGGTCCCAGGAGTCCACAGGGCTTTGGTTTTGTCCCTCAAAAATATTTTGTTTCATGATGGTCGATTTAGACCATCCATTTGGGTCATCCTTTTCCCAGGATGCCCAAGTCTGCCCAGTGCTTCTCCCACCTTTCCCAGAATGGAATTTACATTTTATCGATGAAAGACCATTGGCAACCTTTTTGATGAAGCATTTCTGAGGTGTAGGAGTAAAAATAGTCAGTGTTTTCCTCAAACTGAAGCTTCCAACATACATTTTTAATTTGCCTTTTAATTTTGTCAGTGACAGCTTGGCTTCAGGAAAAGATGTGTGATTTTGCTTTGGAATCGCTGGTTTATGGTGGTTTTCTCCTCGCACTTAATTGGTTTGTAATAAAAAAAAATAAAAAATCACTCTTTAACATGTGGTTGTGTAAGAAAATTAAGTTATTTCTACAGCAAATGCCAGAGCATGAGGTGCCATTGAAAAATTAGGGAGCCAGATAATTAAGGTGTAGTAGAAGTACTATCCTTTTTTCCCCCCAGTTTTCCTTGGTTTAGTAGTGCTACGTCACGTTTGATTCAAATCTTCAGCTTCTTTTTACCAAATGAAGAGGAAAGTCTAATTATATGACACATTTTTCCATGAAATATTGTGGTGAGATGGGACCTGGGGATAGCAGAGGAGGAAGGCACAGGGGGCAGGGAACCCGCCTCGCTGAGGATGAGGGTCAGAGCTCTCACCATCGTGCTGCAGTGAATGAAACGTAGAAATAAGTCGCTCTGGGGATGTGGGAGTGGGATAGAAATAATCCATCTTAATAGAATTAAGCCCTCTTGGTGTATTAGGAGGGCAGCCTTGGAATTTATCCAGTCAGCCTGAAGAGTTTCAGGATGTGAATGTGTCCTATGTTGTGCTTGGTGGGAATTTTTCCCCTCCTTTTTTTTTTGCCTCTGCAGTAATTCTGACAGGATTATTCCCGCTTTCACATCCTCGGCTTTAATGCAGGAAGACTGGTGGGATAACAGGAACACGTTCTGCCTGGTGACAGGGTTCAGGAGAACAAAATTTGACATCGGGTTTCAAAAGCAATAGGTTGTGACAGGGGTTCACTGGAGCAGTGTCCAGACTCCCCTGTCATCTGTTCCGGAAAGAAATACCATGGAAAGGTCGAAGTGTCTCCAACCACTCCGAGGACTGAGACAGAGAAGGAGGATATTAAGTCCAGTAAGGAATATGGGATCCTTTTCAGGAAACTGTTTGAAGCTAAACTGCTTGAAAAGTAGATCTAATTAAGAAGAAAATATTCTTTTCCAGAAAAAAATATAAAAATAATCACTGTCTCTGACAAACTGTTGAGACAGTTATAGCTGCATCCCCAGGAACCCAAAAAATTGATAAATTGAGTAAAAATACTTAATTTAATCAAGTTAAGGGGAGAATCTGAACAGTGTCATTAAACAACAATAAAACTTAAGTTCTGAGCTGTGATAATGGACCTCCATCAATTAAAACATAAATATATCTAAAAATGCATTACAATATGCTATAAAAAACCATATATGTAAAATATAAAGTCCACAAAACAGAGTTGACTGAAGTGTCTAACATGGAGTCCATACACATCACGCTATTAAACTTCACTGCTAAACCAATTTTAAATTATTATTGGGTTTGCTGCCTTTAAATTTAATTTTTTATTAAATCTCCTGTTCATGCTTTGGGAGATGGACAAGTTTCATGGTGAATTTGCAGCATATTGGATCTCAGGCAAATTGAAAAATGGCTGCGAGTCTGATGTGTTCAGCAAAGGGAAAAAGAAGAGAGGAAAAGCTAAAATTTCACTTCAGGCACTTCAAACAGTTAAGCCCTGCAATGTATTTGATATTTGAGGCTCCACTTCCCCGTCTAATCAAGATGCAGGTAATTGAGATAGAGCAAATTAAAAAATAGTATTCTTTTTTAAAATTTTTATCTATTTTTTGCATAAAGAACGACTACATTTTAATCCCATTCTCCTGGTTTGGGGTTGCTTTGTTTTTTTCTGAGGGGCAGACCCAAAGAAATATGATGGGGGTCTCTCCTGGGATCCTGGATGCTGACAAGACACCATTTAGTATTCCTGTGGAAGCATTAAAAGGGATCAACCAACCTGAAGTCCACATCACTGGGGTGGTTATGGAAAAACACCATGGGAATAGATGAAAGGCTGGTCTAGGAACAGATTTAATCATGGCCAACAGACAGTTGTGCAAAGGAGAGTGTTGAGGAGGAAGGATGAAGACCCTGGGGGAGCTGAGCTGCAGCTGAGGGGCTTGGGGTGGGTGTTGGTTGCTGTTTATCCCATTTCACCCCAAGCTTTATGGGGTGCAGGCGGATTATCAGGTTGTTGCAAGGGGTCTTCTTGCATCCAGGGGCTGTATGGATGTGGATCCCCGGGCAGGGAAGTCTTGGGGAGGAATATTAGAAATCCCAGATTCCAGAGGGTGCTGTGCTCAGAAAGGGCCTATCAAGGTATTTCAGAGCAAGTCCAGGGAAGGGAACGGAGCTGGGGAAGGGGCTGGAGCAGCAGGAGCGGCTGAGGGAGCTGGGGGGGCTCAGCCTGGAGAAAAGGCGGCTCAGGGGGGACCTTCTGGCTCTGCAACTCCCTGACAGGAGGGGGAGCCGGGGGGGTCGGGCTCTGCTCCAGGGAACAAGGGACAGGGGGAGAGGGAACGGCCTCCAGCTGTGCCAGGGGAGGGGCAGGCTGGACATGAGGAGGAATTTCTTACTGGAAAGGGTGGTCAGGCCTTGGCAGGGGCTGCCCAGGGAGGTTTGGAGTCCCCAGCCCTGGAGGTGTTAAAAAACCTGTGGCTGTGGCACTCAGTGCTATGGTTTAGTGGTGAATGTGCTGCTGCTGCTGCCTTGATGGTTGGACTCGATGATCTTCCCACAAAAGGAACCAGCTTTTATCATCCAGTAGCACAAAATTATTGCATGAAACCGGCCTTGCCTGTGCCCTAAACTGGCTTCAAATAGTGTGTCCTCCACTTAAAAAGAAACAAGCACTGTTTTATATCTTAGTCATTCAAAACAGGAAATAATGAACTTATTCCCCAGGAAAGCTTATTACAGCTTGTAGTACAGGATAAAAACTGGGATGTTGTCACTCGAATGGTCTTGTTTTTTGCCTCTTTGCTTCTCTTCCAATTCAGCAAAATGCTCTGAAGAGACTAGCTGAGTGTTTTATCCAGCTGATGCATTGTTCCCATTGATCCCGATCCCTGGAGTTAAATCAAGGGCATGAAATCACAGCCATTACCGTGGAGGGTTCCTGCCCCTCCCTTCGGAGCCTCTCAGAGCAAACACAAAACCTCTCCCTAATTGTTATTGATTTGTCAATCCATTGAGTTCAGCCGGGGCAGAGGGGGAGGTACAAGGCCATTGCCACTAAAAATACACTGAAAGTGTTCTTGAACTGAAGTTTGTGTGGGTTTTTTTTCCAATCATACACCTTCAGAAGGAAAACAAACCAACATATTATATATCATCGTCATCATGGCTAGGCTTTGCGA
>VZRE01003949.1:505-60436 GCA_013396775.1 Cephalopterus ornatus | reverse complement strand
ATCCTCGACCAGATTGCGACCACCATCCTTGACCAGACTGTGACTCCCAGTCTCACCAACAGGTTTTTCCCTATTTTCACTTTGGACTCAGGGGGACCATGTGGGGCTTGGCTGGGGGCCAATGAACACCATTCTGTTCATGTTCCAGGGTACTGAGTGTTGTGGGTTAAAACCAAGTGTCTGCATAACTGTATTTATTGTATTATTTTCATTAAATTATAATTCTGACTTATAATCTCTTTCGAGTTGAGTTCATTTCTCCTGCAGGTTTACCTTTAAACGAGCACAAAAAGCTAGAAGCAACCCATAATTCGGACAATTGGACAGATGAAGGAGTTTTCTTGTTAAGTGCAAGCTGCTAGTACCTGACTGCTTAACCATATGTCTAATAAGAGACAAGATCTTTAATACTAGGCTGCCTCCCAGCACAAACTAACACATGCCTTCAGTGATGATTTGAATGAAGAAGACTCACCCAACTGCCACTTCCCTTCAGGCACTTGTTTCTGTTTGTCAAACTATCACACCTGACTCTCCCATTTACGAGATAAAATCAGAATGTGTCTTTTGGGGACTAAGATCTTAATTCTGCTCTTTGAAGTCAACTGGAATTTTGGCATTTATCTAAATCATGAAGGATCAGATCCCAAAGTGTTTGTTCAGCAGTTCTGGAAGAACGACAGTCTTAATAAAATCAATTGAAACACATTTTAAAGATATGGCCAATCAAAATATTTATTTTTAGACTCAGACATCCAAGTATTTGGCATATCTTTTCAGCTGAAATGCACAGTGATGCTCCTTGGCAGTGGCACCACAACACTGCAACACATTCTACAGATTTCATTATACAATATTCTTGTTACTGCAAGCATTTGAATCGGAAGCTTGTAAAGACTTGACAGTACTGAAATACTATTCAGAGTTTCTTTCTCATCTTCGCCAACGCAATAATGTCTTTGATAATCTGGCCCATAAGGATCTTAATCCTACTGTTGGAAGAAGTTCACGAACTTACCAAGGTTTTCCCTTTGAGAAAGAATCCTTTTCAAGATAAGTTATAATATTTATTTTTCAAAAACTAATTCTATTGCTTCAATGAAAAACAAGGAGTCAAAAGAAATGCTGAGGGTATTACTACCACTGGTTTCTAAAAGCACTAACTAGTAATTAGAGTGGGAAATAAGACTTTTTTTCCACTGTGGCTTGTTATCACCATGTTCTTATATTTTCAATACACAACATGCTATCACAATTTGCTATTTTCATAGAGTTTTTTTAGAATCACAGATAGAATTAGAGGCTGAGGTGTAAGGATAGCTGAGGGCTTCCAGGGAAAAGATAAAAGGCAGCAATCATTTGTCATATCTGCACAATTTGACACATTTGCAGAGTGCACAAGTGAAGACATCAACTGAAAGCAGATCCTCTGCACAACCACTCCACAGTTCTTAGACGTCTTGCATGAGCATGTTTTTAAAGATTAATAGATGTCCAACATTCCTTGTAATCTTATTTCTTGCTGCAGTATTTACATGCATGAATTCTCCAGAATTTCCATTTCTACAGTTTTTTGAAAGCTCCAAGTATTCTATAAATATCTGTTTACACATTTTACTGTCTCCATTATACATACAAAGACCAGCACATATTCTTCATTCTTCGTATTTCATCCATCTTAAAATTTCCTTTCCATTATGAAAATGGTTTTTATTGAGAACTAACCAAAACCAATTTTTTCCTTAAAATGCAAAATTTAAAACAAGCAGTCAGAGGTGTACACTGATTCGGAAAGAAAAAACCCAGAAGTTACCATCTGTAAATTGATGGTTAGTAAGAAATCAGTAAATAATATTCAAGTGCTGCAGGGATGGATCTGTTCATAAGGAATCACTAACTCAAAATAAAAACTGTGTTTATTCCACCTAAGAATACTTAGTGTTAACAGCCAGTAACATGGCAAGAAACACCAAATATTCTATACTGAGATATCAATAATACAGACATGCTAAAATCCCAATACAATTTTGAAATATATTTTTGAATCTACTTCTATAAATGCTAAATATATGATATTTTAATTGTGTCCTGTTTATCACTATGTGGGTATATCCAAAATTTTGTATTCTACACCCTCTATGTAATTTCTGATGGACTGTTAATAATGGACCATCTGCAGCAGCTGCCCAGGGCACACCTGACCCCTCAGGCTACAGGCTGCGTGTTAAAGAAACCCTGCGAGGAGTGTTTCTATGTCTTCACACCCATGACTCAGCTGTGATAACTCCCCTCCAGGGAGGCATCAGCACCTTCACCCCCAGCCTGAGGGGTCATCTCTGCTCATGGGCCGTACTGGACTGGCATAACAGGCAGCTGCAACACCTAGACCATCAAAGACTCCAAAAATATCCCATGACTCACAGAGTTAAATTACCCATGGTGAAATTCCCCATCCTGAGGGAGGCACTGGGCACTCCCACCTCAATCTGAGCATATATAATCTTGGGGTTTTGAGACTTCTGGTACCTCTCATCGGATCCAGAGCAGGACCAGAACTTCAACAGGACTGCGACTGTCACTCTCGACAAGACTGTGATCATTACTTCGACAGAACTGCCACCATCATCTGGACCAACAGGCTTCCTTTCCTTTTCCTTTGCACCCAGGGGGGCCACACAGTGCTCAGCACAGGGGATAACAAACACTGTTCTGTTCTTGTCCCAGGGGGCTGGGCTATACATCTGTCTTTGTGGGTTAAAAGCAGCTTTCCCTGTATCATTGCATTTATTGTAATTTTTTTTTTATTAAATTGTAACTGTGACTTGTAACCTCTCTTGAGTTGCTTTCATTTCTTCTGGCAGTTTACTTTTAAACCAGCACATCTTTGGTTTTTAAATTTGCATATATATTATAAAAAACATAATATAGGGGTTTTTTTGTGGGGAGCAAAGGAACTTCTGGTTTTAATTACTGTATCACAATTAAATTACCTAATATACGTAAGACCTGCAGAGTCTTGGAAACAACAGTGGGTGGTGTTTCCTGGAATAGGGCGATATGTTTTATGACTGGGAAGGAACACACACCACCTCATTTTAATGTTAAGTCACACACCTCAATCCACACAGTCGAGCAAGAACTGAGAGCAGGAAACAGGAGGGACTTCTTGTCAGGGTAACTATTCAGAGAATGGAAAAGTTAATTTAGTAGCCTGAGGCAAACAGTTAAAAGCAGCTGAAGTGTTTCGTTTCTATAAAACAGTGTATCTACTCCCAGCTTAAGCAAGCCCACAGTATACATTAATAACTCATTTAACACTGTTTCTAAGATTTAGAGAGTTCAACAATACAAAACACAATACTGCAACACATGCTGAAAATCAGTTTAGAAAATGATGATTTTTTCACCATTTTACTTGATTATAAAAAAGTCACAGTACTTAAATGAATATATGCATATGTAGTGGATTTAGATATACAGACTGAGTATTGAATGCAAGTCTTCCAAGTAACCTAAAAGCCATTTCCTAACAAGACACAAAAAACTTACAGCCTAGGACACATAATCCTTTTTTTTTTTTTTTTTTTACTGTTTTGTGTATGACTTAAACTACAGTTTAAAGAAGCCATGCATCATTTACACCCAACTGTATTTTTAAAACCTCTATTCCCAGTTAATCTAGACGAAGTAATCTAGTTTATAATCTGTTTTCAGCAGCTGTAGCTAGAACCAAGATTCAATTATTTGTGTTGTGAGACTTTGAAAGGGAAACCCAAAAATGTTCCTAAATTATCCCTAAATTTAACTGACTGTTCAGCACCACATAACATCACACTATCAAATGATGTTGTACATTTACATTTATCATCAAAGTGATTAATCATCACATTTTCAACCAGTGCACCAATTGAGCATCATTAATTCATAAGTGCACAGCTTGAAATTTTCTCTAGAAGAATCTGTGAACTAGAACAATCCAATTCCACAAAATCAAGTCTGAAGTGTATATTATAAATTGCTGAAGCAATTTTACTATAACTGTAAAAATGATGATTTTTTTATCAATTTCTCAATACAGTTTAATATTTGTTTTGAAGTACACGAGTTGCCTTTCACATGATTGTATGAAAAACTGGTTAAGGAGATCATAACGAAGCTTGTAAAATTATGCAACTACTGAGTTCACCAAAATTGTTAACATTGTTACCATGATACTTTCCTTGGTTTATCTTAAAAAAAATCAAACAAGCTGGATCAGTTTTCAAACTGATGAAGAAAAGCTTGAACCCTATTACACTGTATGAAAGTCAATACCAAAACTTCCTTTGGCCTCCTTATAAAATTTTAAACTTGTTCCAAACTGGTTTTGTGTGTTTACTAATAAACACGGTTTCAACACAGTTTGGACTTGTTCAACACAGTTCTAAGCTATTTGTGTCTACGGATAGAAACCATTAAAACAGGAACAAGCTGTCTCAACCCAACAATAGTGTGGTCTAGCACAATCATCCTTAAGATAAATTTTTGCAAAATCCAGGTTTATGGTACAGTTATTACCCTTGCATAAAAATTGATGAGAAGCACGAACAAAAGGGTTATGGCCAGCTCTACATCCAGAGATCTGGGAGGAGGGCAATCCTGCCAAGTCCAAACAAAGCCTCAGTCTGATACACAATATATTCAATTAATGAGTAGAATGCAAGAATTACAAAAATTCCTTGTCTCTTCCTGGCAGCAGAAACCACTGGAACTGTGAGCATAAATTACTTCTCCAAAAAGGAAGCCAGAGATGGGAACAACATTGTCCAGCAGGACGTTTTTTTAAATTTAATTTAGAACAGCAATTATTTTCGAAAACTACTTGTTCTGACAAAACAGAAACAGCAGCTTAGCTACGGGGCAAGACAGGAGGTCTGTTAGACCAGAGGTAGATCTAATAATTATAAAGCCGAAGTTTAGCAAAAAGGTAGCACTTCTTTGTTTGGTTGAGGTTTTTTTTGCATGTGTCAACAGGGCCCCAATTTCAGAAGTAGGATTCATGAATAGTTGATGTGGACAATAATAGTTGTCTTCTTAGCATCATGTCCTATATCCAAAACCAGCCAAGTTAGAATGTTGCTGAATGTTCAGTCATCTGCAGAATTAGCTTGTTTCTACTGTAGAAAAACTATTTACCCTTCCACGCCATCAATTCCATTCAAATCTATGAATTAAAAAGTTTTCAAATTATTTTTAGGAAAATTATACTGAAAATTAGTAAAGGAATACAATCAGGAGCAGCTCTTATTTCTGCTAAGCAAAAAGCATGGCTAAACACTTGAACTCAAAATGAGACTTCAGTGTAGTTCAAATGTGATTAAACCTTACAGAAATGCAGGCTTAGCGAAACACAAGAACTACGCAGTGACAAATCTATGCATGATGTGCGCTTTTCTCCAAGAATTATTATAGTTTTACTTAGAATTAGAGAAAAAAATAAGTTAGGGACACCTGGTGGTCATTTACTGCAACCCCCACACCAAGTAAAGTCAAGGAAACTAGGCTCAAGCCTTGTCCAGTTAAATTTTGGGTATCTCCAAGAAAGAAGACTCCATAAGTTTCTTCTGTCACTGGTTAACCAACCTCATAAAAAAAAAAAAAAAAAAGCACACAGCCTTTTCCCTTATATCGAATCAGAATTTCTTATGACTGTCCTGTCACCAGACACTTCCAGGAATGACATGGCTCCATTTTCTCTGTAAACACCCTTGAAGTATCAGAACAGACAAAACTGGCTCTTCCCCCTGTCCACCCCAAACAGCCCCAGGTCTCCAGAACATTGTGACGGAGTCTGCTGGAATACAAGATTCTCTCCTGAGGTCTCATTTACTTGTGTCACAAACATAATTTGCACATAACTGTACAGGAAATTCATCTCATTTTAAACCTTCTCCTCAGCCTGGGATAATGTCATCACCTTCACCGTTTTGCTTTCCCAACTTTGATAGCACTGCCTGCTTAGAAAGACAGAAATGTTCCAAGTGCAGTGCCCTTATTGTGTTTGGGAGATTATTTTTTTTTAAAAATTACATCAGATAAAATTGTGAAAGGGTGGAATGAAATCACTTTTAAAACCAAACCTGTTCCTCAGGATTCTATGAAAAGTTCCCTCCGCATGAAGATCCCTCTGTTTTGCATCAGGAATTTAAAGTCAAAATCTCGACACTCACCACATTCTTGTGAACAGAAGACAAGAGTTTTGTTTTTTAAATTACAAATGCTTATGGCCAAAGGTGTTTTCTTCACAACAGCAGAATGAGTTTTGTTCAGCCTCACACAAATGAAGCTTGTATCGCTTATAAGCAGAGTTGTTTTGCAAAGTGCCTATTTTCTTTAAGTTTAACGTTAATCAGAAACCTGGTTTCAATACCTATTGAAAGATGTGACTTGCCTCTAAACAATACCATAATAAACACTACAGTAAACGAAACAATGGCCAGGTACAATCTTACTTTTTTGACCATGAGGAAAAATTCAATCAAAACAAACAGTTAAGAGGTTGTTTTATTTAGTTAAGATTACCAAGTCCAAACAAGCAAAGACAGGCTGACAATTTAAGATTATTTTCCTTCTGGTAGGAAAAAGAATATTTTAACAGTCAAATGATATTTGAATTGTTTTTGCTTTAAATATTAAAATATCCAACACAATTACAAAAATCCCCCAAAAGACAACTTGCACACATCTTACATAATACAGAGCCAGAGATACAAAATAAAAACAAGCCTTCCAACAAAGAATTCCATCTTTATACCACATTCCCAGGGGCCCACAAGTGCCACAGCTACAGTTCCGATTCACAGATACCTGGCCAAAACCAAAGTAGAATAAGCCTTGATCACACCCTGGCAGTCTGAAAATGCTACGGAAAAGCAAGGGGAGGACGAGGAGGGAGGGAAGCATTTGCTCCACATTGGCTTGTCTAATCCCACATCACGGCTCTCAGAGAACACTAGCCAGATGCTTCTGCAAAAATTTTTCATGATTTAATTGCCAGTCTTGCACTAAGTTTATTTTCCAGTTGTATGTCCTTACTTGGTTGATTTTTTAAAATTGCTTTCTTATGACTCTCATGCACTCAATAGAAACAAGGACAAGCAAGGGCTACTGTTTTGTTGAAGAGCTGGATGACATCTGTGATGCCAAGCCAAACCCCTCCTCTTCTGCTCTTATTCAAATATTTGATGAATTATAACATCAGCACTCAGAAAATGCTGAGTCCCTTGTATCAACCAATCACTCAGAGGGTGAGATAACCTGCTTCTTCCAGGTCTAGTTTATTTGCCTAATGTTTCTAAACACTCAAACTGCACTGTTCAAATCATGATACAAGGCTTAACAGACATGAAGCCCTATCAGTTTTGCTGAAGTATTAACAAACCCCACTTCAAATAACAGCAGCCAAAATGTCAGTGGCAGCACTATGCAGTACCAGAGTTCAGGAGCTAAGTGCATACAAAAGCCACTGCGTAAATATGCACTTAGTGCTATTTTTATCCCATGGTTCAAAATATCTGAAGATGAGTATTTTAATACATGGGAACGGCATTTGACTGTTGAATGGAGAAAAATAGATTTCAACTACTTCAGCTTTGATACTTTGATTTTTCATATCTCTTCCTTAGGAACAAAACACAAGATAGAAAAAATACAAAGTTAATTTCTTACCTACCTCTTCACTGCTAAAGTTTCTTTTTTTCTCTCCTAGTTGGCAAAAAGTTGACAGAGTCCCCTAAGAAACAGCTTTAGTCAGTGGCCTAAAGGACAAGTGACAATATTGGGGTTCCATTTGCTGAAGATACCATTTTTTTCATTTATTTCTTCCTCTGTCTGTGAAGAGGGGAATGTGAGAACACTGTGAAACCAATTACACTTGAGACATGACTAATGAGATGAAGTGTCAAGTGTAAGGCAACATAATTAGGAATTAAATTTTGTAATACTTGCGTATTTGTTTACTAAGTTTGAATTTCTCTTATTTTCTCAAGAGAAGTTATGAAGGATACCTGGGAAAAGTCTGCTACGCAAGCAAGAGCTCTCGAGAAGTCAATACATTAATTTCTGTCAAAATTCAATTATGTTAATTAAAAACTATTTCATAACCGGAAGATACTGACTGGCATTGAGTAACTTCAAGCAGTTCAAGATCTCGGAGAAGATCAGCGTGTGTTAAAATTCTGACAGTTATTGTGAAATACCCCAGAGGCTTCACTTCTCAAATTAATTCTTCAAAAATATACAATTGTAGTGTAAGCATCACATAAGTACTTCAGATGTAATCTAATTCCCTTCCCACTTCTTCCTCAGAACAAATCAAACAAAGCTGTATTTTGTAAAGGTATCTGCAAATATGTGCATCGTTTTAAATTGTTAAAAACACAGCCCTTGAAATGACACAGAGGCTGCACAGTAACTGCATGTTATAACTGTACCTTATGACATTAAAGAGGTAAATGACACTAAATACCTTTAAATTGTAATTTAAGCATTTGAATGTTATTACAAGTATCTAAATTCAATATAAATAACAGGAACAAGCAAACCCTGTCAGGCCTATGGAAAGAACTGCAGGAATAAATTAGCTTTAGAGTTACAATCATGAAAAGACCACGCCTTAAAACCTGACTTTATTATCAATGCACCACAACAGGAAAGGCTGAATGAGCATTCTTCAGAGAGCGACAGCCCTCAGTCAATATTGGAATCTAACTTCTGAAAGAAAATTCTTTCAGAAAAGGGCTTGTGGTAAAAGGCTTTGTGCAAAGACCTTCCAAAACCTTACCATATTTGCATAGGAGTGACCTTAACATATTTGATCAGCAAAAAGATCCTGCATGTTCATATAAAAAATTCTTGTTATTTGCTAAAATTATAGATTGACAGACAAATTTCAGAACTAAAATGAACCAAAATACCATTTAATTCACTATAAATTTTTCTTATGTTATTGTCAGACTGTAACTGCCCATGTCAAATCAAGTACATACGCACTTCTAATCAGGCACAGAAAACACAGCAATGGATAGTAAATAAGCTTATTGGAAAAATGCATTTCTTTTTTTCTGGACTACAGAAATAAATGGTAAAAGAATGCATTCCCAGCTCAGAATAAGCAGTTTCAACATCATTAGTTCAGTGTTTTGGAACTAGAACTATCACAGAGAAAATAAAGATTGGGTTTTGCTTCGCCTTCTTTATTTTTTTAAACTAGGTTGGCTAACTCTTCCCTTTTACCCCTGAAATTTATGATGTTACTTGGTAACATCAGGTATCTAAATCAACTCAAGGGTCTTAGTTATTCTGTGAAAGCAGACAGGCAGATATGTGAATAAAATACCTATAATAGCATCTTCTACTTACAATAATTAAAGAAAAAATTAGTTGTTTTAACCTTTGCAGGAAAACCTTTACCATAGGAAACCTTTACCACAGGAAACCAGAGTACAGAACCAAAGCACATGTCACATCCAGCAAAGAATGAGCTAAACAATATTTAAACAGGTGAAAGCACTACCAACTGCAGTTTACTTTTCCACTTCAAATTGTCCTTCAATTATGTCACAATGCATCTATTAATTAGGCAGAACAGAGGGCGGTTTTTGTATTAAAATCACACACACAGACACGCACAGAGAATATTGATATAGTTCTGATGAAAATGAGCAGAGGGGAGCAATGCAGTTGCATTTAAACCAGAGTCCAGTTATCAGCTGCTGGTCAAGAGTACATTATGCCATAAATACCATAACATATATCACCTGAGAATGTCTCTGGGTGTCAGATAAACACTCTGGGGACACACGAATTGATTCAGTTTGTAATCAATATAATAGCACAGTAATAATGAATTTTCAGATGTCGGTCAAATTCTTAGAGGTTCAAAACTATCAAAACCCAGCATACTGTGTATTTTAACTACTGCCTTAATGAGAGGAATTTCCCTGCGTTCTCTACCCCGATAACTCTCAAAAACACTGCTAAGTGAAGAGGGCTAGGAAGAGGAAGGCTTCTCTAAATACCAAAGGTGCACTAATTCTCTAAGGAAGGGTTGAAGAAGCCTTGCATGGCCCACAGTGAACCAGCCATGCCCAGTACTTCCTGAACTAGGAAGAGCTCCAGCTAGTTTTTCCTCACAGTTCTAACAGGTTATTGACTATGGAGTCACATAAGCAATTTTCTTTCTCCTAACACAAATCCTTTCTGGGCCATACACCAGTCACCCTGTATGAATACCCACTGCGGAATTACACTGCAGAACCAGTCAATAAACTTTAAATAAGAACTATTTTGCTCTAGTCCATAGGACAGAGCTGATAAACATATGGTCTTTGGAAACCACTTTGTGATGTTTGGATTTTGTACCAGCAAACTACTCTCACGCATTGAGGTACATCATCACATGACACTGCACTTTTCCAAGAAAAACCTAGTAAAGTGAAAATACTTCATTACCATGAAATTTTCTTTCTTAGAAGTTACATAATTACTGTGCAATCTCTTATAAGATCTTATTTATTTTAGCTTTAATTATTCACTTCAATGAAAGGATTATTTAATAAAAAATATATTTTTACTCTAAAAAAAATACAAGCCCTTTTTCTTCGCAGTATATAATTTGTTTACCACTTGCCAATCTGTTATTTCACATATGTGAAAAGAAAACTGGACTGAATATGAAATCAACTCTTGACAAAGGCAGTGCAAGGACTCGCCATTGAGAAGATCAGACTCACAAGAAACGCCTTCTACTTTTTCTGAAGTCAACAAAGCTTAAAAAACTCTCATAAAAAATAAAAGATTTGTTTGAAAGGACAAGGGATTTTTCAGGTAACTCTAAATTTCCAAATTACTTAAACTATCCTCAAAAGACCTGCATATCTCAACTGTATGTTCACTAGAACATCAGGGTTTACTATGCTGAGTAAAGACAGAATTATGAGGTACTAGATTTATTCATCTCTATTCCTCACCTGTTCACTGAGACTGAATAGTCCTGATTACATCATCAACAATTCTGATGAGATTTTGGGAAAGAGTACTTAAATTCTGCAAGTTTCCTTGTTTGCTCAGTCCACAGCCTACGATAAGATCTCTTTCAGTGCAACAAGCACATTGCGTTTCCTTTGAGAGATCCAATTTGAGAGATATTAAAAAGCAAATTTCTGAACTACTTACATGAACAATTCCCTGCAGACTAATAGGTAACTGCAAGACAGGAATTTGTTGCACACACAGTGTTTGCATCTCTAGTTTTCAGCTATGGCTGAAACTGTTTTTCAGCCAAACAGATGCTTCTAAAATTAGAAGTGAAATTATTTCATTAATCAGCTTCATCGCACAAAACATCCACAGATTCAGTTCCCAGAGACCTTTTTTTAGGTGAAGGTTTTCTAAAAGGCATCTCAAAGATGGAGTGTTAGAAGATAGGACAGACACAAGTTAGGGGAAAAAAGTATTGCAAAGCTGCTACTTAACTTCAAAGTTATAAAGAAATATTTTCTAAGTTTATCATGTGAATCCTTTGGGTTATCAATAACATACTGCTAAGAATCAGATTCGATTACACCATCAACTATGTCCTGCTATTGCTTGTACGTAACAGTTCAACTATGCAGCCAAGACAAACTTATGTATCTTGCAACTCCAAAACAACAAAAATACAGAAGTAAATGACACAAGCAGCTATGAAAAACTCACTTTTAAAATAATTTTAAAGCAAGTAATTTTCTCATAATTTTTCAAAACTTTACATGTGAAAAAAACAATAAAAGAGACATTGAGCTCCCAAAGAAAAAACACACAGGAGCAGAAACAAAACTGGGAGAGGATTCAAGGATCCCTGATTGCTCCTTTTCTAACAGAAATGTACAACTCTTTCTAAACCCAAAACAAAACCAAAAGATGTGAGAAGATTTACAAAAAATGAAACTGCCCTTTTATCCCTGTCACAACCAGGAATTCTGGTTCAAACATAGTTATTATGCAGAAAGTCACACTTCCACAACACAGTACAAAATACTATCAGATTAAAGTGCTTAAACGTCTTATTAGCAGAAATTGTTGCCTTTCAACTGGGGTTTCTCCTCACTCTCAACAGCTCTCAGAAGATCCTAGCAGGTATAAACATGTTCTCTTTTTATTACAGAACTGGGTTATTGCTGTAACTGATTCCCAGCTTCAGCAAATTATAATCAAGTACCCATTGTGCATAACAGTTGCTTAATGGATGACAAACCATAATAAAGAAAGCTTTAATGAAGAAAGCTGGAAACCTGACAGAATTTTATGGCAGTGCACTCCAAATGAGAGAGTTACAATCTGTATTTAAGAGAGACTTTTAATCCAGACGGCCAGAATTAAACAAGGTAGTAGAGGGAAATTTTGATCAAAAGTGAGTACAACATGAAAGTACCAAAACTCCCCCAGTAAACCACGACTAATTATTTCAAACAGAGGCTGCACGTTCATTTTGTCCTGCGAAGAACTTAAGATGAAAATACAATGTGAATATGCTGCTTTCTCTGTGATAATTCACTTATCCCCTAGCTTTTTTTGACTTAAGTGTGGAATGGTTTAGCAGCAAGAAATCTATTTACTGGCATTTTTGGGGGGGACATCTTTGGACAGTTGCATAATAAAATTTTAAAGGAGTTTTCAAAACCATATAAAAATTATTTCAGAGTAGTATACTCATAGTTTTAAGATGCAGTTGAGGAAAATATAGTTACTGCAACTAAAAATTGAAAAGGTCATTAGTTTCAGAGTTGTATTATTAATAAAGGTGACTCCCAAGTTTCATCCGATATTTCTCCCCACTCCAATAATTCCCTTGGGACTGCTGACACACTACTTAGTAACATTAGTTTTCCCTGATTCATCTCCCAGTCAGCAGAAAGGATATGAAATTTCCCATTTAGAGTAAGCTCCACTTACTTGTCTTTGGACTTGTCCTTGGATGCATGGGAACAGGCCCCTGACTGTTTGGCAGGAATTCTGGTTCAAACATAGTTATTATGTAGAAAGTCACACTTCCACAACATAGTACAAAATACTATCTCCTTGTTAAGCCCCCTCCTGTTCCCAGATACACAAGGTCTGCTGCATCCCCAGGGCAGCACAGCACTGCAGGGTTTCTACCTAATGGATTAAAGGACTAGAGGAAAAACTTGCTGAGAATTTTAAGTGACACACACAGAGGTTTGACAGAGTGGAAATTAAGTCCAAAATCCCATGCAACTGGCTGCACAACATTTTTCAGTTTCTAAATGTTATCATCTTCCATGTGAACTCACCCAGGGTGAACAAAATATCATTGCCAGGAATCAAAGTCAGTGAAAGTCCTGCAGCTACTGAACATGAACTGAAAAAAAAGCAGTACTTCTGGTGATAACAGGATCTCCTGGATTATCTACAGTAAAAAGTAAATCTTGCCCAAAAGCAACAATGAGAGCTTTCCCTTGGGACATCGAACAATCCAATGACGTTAAGGCCCTCTTGCCACCAATATTTCAAATACACCTCTTCTGCAATATCAGCATCAGGGTTTCTGCTGTACCAAGAGCTGCTCTGTGTACATTTAATGAAAGACTGGCTTATTGTACCAATAAAACAAGAACTGTCACTTGCAATAGTTTACACCCAGGGCAGGAAAAGCCAAATCCAATGCAGCTGTATGGTCAACTATTCATCAAAAATAGTCCTGAAAAAAAGAAAAATAAAACAAAAGAAAATCACATGTGAAATTTATTAATGAAAGACACAGAAGGAAAAACTAATTTAGGAAATGAGATCAAAATTGCCAAAACAATTGCAAAATGCAAAAAGAAGTAGAAAGCAGCTGGCCTATGTAACTGAACTATTGCAGCTCTTCTTCCAGAACTCATGGAAATCAATGAAATATCCTGCTCAATCCTGTATCCGCATGTAGTAATTGAAACAGCATTGGCTCCTGCTCCAAAGCTCTACTCTCTCTGCTGCTACAAGAGAATTCTCAGTATAATTAAGTTAAAAATTAAAACACACCATACTGAAATAAACATCGGAAAACAAATAATTATAAAATACTCATTAAAATGTTCCCCCAAATCAATGTATTGTTTATTTGTGGAATGCCTGCAATTGTTTTTTAAGGGAGTCATAAAAATTCCTCACTCACCAGGAGTCCATTCATGAGGGCAATGAATTTCCAGAAGACCTAATGTTTCATACAACTTAAATATTTTTGGATACAAGCTTTAAAAAAATGTTTTTAAATTAATCGCTTTACTCCTTAAAATGAGCAAAGAGTGTTGCCTACAATGTAAACAATGAAAATAAAATTAAAAAAAGACCACAAGTCTTGTAACCTAAATACAATACCCATTGTCTGGACCTCCCTATTTCCATGAAGAACATCTGATTTCATTTTGGATTAGAACATTCTGCTAAAATTACTAATATACTGGGATAAAGTTTAATTTAATTGTAAAATTTCAAGATGAACAACTTCAGCTATGAACTCGTTGGTGTTCCATAATGAGAATTCACATTCTAACTCTGGAACAATGATTAAAATCTAATATTGGATCTTAGTTGCAGTAAGTTTTGATGATCTCAGAGTGAACAGTAGTTCTCAACAGAAAAAAAACACCACATAAAATTCAGATCAACTGGCAGCTTTTGTCACTGCTTAGCCAGGGAAAACTCGGCTCATGACTCGATATGTTTGTAATTCCAAGAACTTCCAATACTTTTCTGTGAACAGATACTCAGCTGCCAGAGATAAAACCTAGACTTCAAATGTGCTGGAGTCAATGGTGAGAACAATGATGACAAACTTCTCCCTCATATTTCCCTTACTTGGCTCTTCTGTTCAGCATTACAAAGTTGTGGAGAGATTGGAGTTGGACATGGAACGGTAACTGAAGGGGCTCCTTCTCCTTTTTGTGTGTGTGGGGTGAAAACATACTTGGAAATTGTTAGTAATGTCAACATGCTCTGGCTTGCAGAAAAAGAATATGAAACCTAAGAGCCCAACAACAGTTTTAGTACAAAAGACCCCATAACTGCAATACAAGGGATTTAGTCCAGCTTTTTCACTTGCTCTGCACTCTTTTCTTGGAATTCGGGTGAAATAACAGCATTATTTAGGAGACACATGCAAATAAAAGGTATAGACAGCCCTATACAAAATCCTGACAGAAAATGTATGGGCCAGAAACAGATGGACTTGCTCATGTCTGAACTCAACACTAATGAGGGCAGACAAAAAAATATGTATTTTTTTCAAAAAAGGCAGAGGATGCTCTGCATCTTAGGCCGTAAGTATTATTATGTGGATAGCCTTAAATTTCCAGGACACTGCATTACCTCAAATACTAGTCTCAGGCATGGAGAAGCTAGGGGCAAAAGAAAAAAGATTAACCAAGGTATTTTTGAATATGAATAATAGTGTTTAAAGTGTAACTTTTGATGTTTAACTGTCAAAATCTAGGCGGTAACAGGCCTTGGCAAGAGCTGTGTATTAGAATAATACCCAGGCACACCCAGCTGAGGAAGGTTGCTGACAAGGGGCAAAGGGCTGAAAGAATACTTCCCAAAAATGACTGTTCATTTACACCTGATACTTAACAGTCAAGAAAAACAGGTAGTGACAATTTCTTATTGCTCAATGTGAATGCAAGTATTGGAAGATGCATGTTTGTACAAGAGGAATGGAAAATCAACCAGATTACTAAATTGAGTTTATAGGGAGAACAGAGCAAACGCTGAGGCCAGGCAATGGTGCTGAGTCCAGCAAGCACAATACCTGTCATCTGACAAACTGAGCAGCTAAAGAAACAAATAAAATACCAATGTAGTCCTTTAAATGCAAGAATACATTTAAATATTAAAACATAAATTTGAATACCAACCAGTTAACTGCACCACAGTATTACTGATGTAATTCATTAAAGTTGTCCAGTAGTTTTTTAAAGTGAAGGTGTTTGCAAGCATAAATAGAATAAATGCCACATTACAGACTCAGATTACTGTGAATAAAAAAAAAGACTGAAGAAAAATTCTGGTTTTTTAACATGACAATGTGCTCAGAAGTGCAAGAAAGAACCATTAATGAATAGCATTTTTTATAACATCCTGGTAGAAAACCAAGTCGATTATTGAAAAGTAATTTGTTTAGAAGCATTTCTATGTCCACTTAGAGCTACTATGACACCAAAATACAAAAATAATAGGATTCTACAACTGTTTATTCCAAGAGTTTACTACTAAATAACATGAAATAATTTTGTAAATCTGGAAGATGAAAAGACCAACATTTTTATTTCAAGTCATGCAGATGCCCAATTAAAATAAAACATACAGAGGATAAAAAGTAGATCTGCAAGCAGGTGTGAATCAAATAGAGAAATTATGCATGACAGAGGAGATGAGAGAAAGTGCTGGGATACAGTGAAATACAAAGAAAGCAATAGATCACATCGAAGAAAGTGAGACATACCTTGAGTAGGGTTGAAGCATTTTATAGTGAACTGGAAAAGCAGAATAGGAGGATGGGACATTTCAAATACTTAAAAGAAAACATTTGTGGCCCATGAATGAAGTAGTTCCATCTCCGAACAACAATGAAAAAATTGTCACAGCGAAAGGGAAACCAGGAAAGTACTTAAGAGAAAAAAATAGTAATAGTGCTTTGTATAGTAGTAACATCTGTGACTGTGTCAATATAAGCACAATCGAGGAAATAAGAGCTGTCTTCATCCAGTTTTAAAAATACCTTTGGGTAGGATACAGTGAGACAAGATAAATACAGCTGTTGTTTTTGTGGACTAACAGATTTTTCCTAATTTCCACTAACATAATATGGGTAGAAGATTATTTCCATTCTTCCCTTCTGTTCCCCATCTCTCTGATATACAGAACAAACACACTGTTTGCATTTTAAGACTTTGATTCTGTGATGTCCTGCATAACATTAAGAGAAATTAAAAGTTAATATATTCCAATGCCACTTGGAACACAGGCTTTGTGAGGCAGCATGAACACTTCAGACCTGAACACTCTTTCCACGTGGTTGGCTCTGCAGACTCTGCTTTACCCCCTAAACAGTATGAATACATATTCCAGTGCCAAGCTGGGTTGGTTTGTTTTTTAACGCTGCTCACACAGGACCAGGAATGATCCTTCTCTGTGCTTCCCTACCTCCTTACATTTCCTGGGATTGTAACCGCACCGGTGTGACAGATGTATCACACCACATCGTGTATTAAGCTTCTGAAAAACCCCTCACTTGGGCTGTGACAGGAACCACACTGACTCTTCATTACATAAACTCCATAACCCAACCAGCCACTGCTCCCGGGAGTTCATATAGCACCTGCAAATACTCTGCCATATGTTGGGCATGTCACCCTAACAAACTATAAAAGATGCACCTGGATTCCTTTCTACTCTCTCCCTCTTTGCTGTATCTACCCAGGGATTCACTCCACAGCTCTAAGAGTTGTATTTCAAAGGTATAAAAGACAACATATATGAAAAACTATAGATTTTACTCTGCAAGGGAATGATTTATTGATGCTGAGAGCTTAATTTAGTAATCAGACACTACCTGAAGGCAAAAAAACCCACCCGGTCATGGAAAAACTAGATAAGGAACCCATTGCAGCTTTTGATGTAGTTTTGTTCCAAATACAAAGTTAAAAAGACTAGGAAAGAACTTTTCCAATTTACTGACATCCAATCTCATACTGGATCTCATCCAGGTCTATACCTCAAAGCCAAAAGAGACTTAGTCATATTTTTACATAACTAAATTCCTGAGTCCCATTAAAGAGGGAGAGTCAAAGGGAACTTAAGAACTATTTCTGCCATTACATATTTTCCTCTTATAGTATTGCTTATAAGAAACAATTGTTGTAAGACTACTTCAAAACTTAAAAGCCTTTCATCATTGATTATGGCTCATTTCTGATTCAGATTTACTGACACTCACATTAATACCCATACCACTAATTCTGCATCATGGTAACAAGAGCAAATGATGTCTGCTGAGCTAACTCTAAGAACCCAATAAATAATTTGCAATTAATCAGCTGTTTAAGTAATAATCATTTGGAAACATCTCTGTAGTACCACAGACTTCACAGGCTGGAATGCAGCTGTCTAGAAAAAGTTACTGGATGTCACACTAGTCTCTGAGCCGGGTTAGTGAAGCAACGCTACAATATTGCCAATTTTATACAGCTGAGATTAATGAAATGATCAAATGGATGCAATATGCACTGAACTTGTAATTCACATAAAAAGAAACCTTGCAGCAGCCCAGCACATCCCAATGCTGTTACACACATTTATTTCATTGCCCCTTCTCATTACAGTAACCGTGACTAAATTTTGGAGATGCTGGAAAAAAAAAGCCAATTTCAATCCTTTGTTTCTAAAGTCACATTTCCCCACTTCCTCTTTGCCTGGGGCTTGCAATCCCTGTCCTTTTAAATATCTTGATGTTCCTCTTAAACTCGGAATATTTAAAACTAACTCAGCCCACCTGGCATTACAGCAAGCTCCAGAGCGCTTTGAAACTACAGCCTCTGTGGACCCCTGGGGCCCCAGGACAGCACAGTTTCTCATGGGACTCAATTCCTGCCTTGCTCAGACCCATGTGACCATGGCTCTTACTCATCCCTGTGCTCCTCACATTTTTGCAGATGCTCTCATCATTTTTTGTCCCTGAGATCCAGACCATCACCACAGTGTCCACAACATGACAGATCATTTCCTCCTCCACTTGTGTAAGAATAATAAATCATTTAAGAAATATTACCTTGACCATGTCAATTCTTACACACCTCACTTCAGTCATAAAGAATATTAGCTTCATTTCTCTGTGCAAAAGCTGGATTTATGATTTTCTGTAAATTATCTAGCCATCTGGAGAGCTAAGGAATGCTCCAATGAAACTCAACGTTTGCTCGGTGTCATTAAAAGCTGTCAAACTTGCTAATTCATTTCATCGGCATTTGCTGTGCTTCATTAATTCTAGATCTAAATGTTTTAAAAAAAAAAAAATGAAGCTATATATAACTCAAAGCAGCAGTACCTATAAATCCTTCAAGCCTTTGGCAACTTCTCTAATCCAAAGAAATCACGTTTCCTTGTATAACAAGTCTTGCGATGTCTGTAATCGCACCTTACTATAGTAACGACAGTCTTAACATTATAGCTTCCTTGCATGCCTCAAGTATTAATCAGAACCCATATTTAAATATGAAATTGGAGTATTCATGATACTCTTCCTGAAACAGATATGCCGTTTTTAAAAAAGGTCCAATAAAGATCAGGACTGTGAAGTTGCCGCTGATACTGGAGTCAAACTTTGCAGTTTGCTGGTCATTGCTTTACTCTATTACCTCATCCCTTCACATTAAAAAACCATTTCTAAAAGGGCAGTCTATTCTGTAGGCAATTTTCTCTGCCATTAAGTTCTTTCCTTTCACTTTTAAACTGAAGAGAGAAAAGAAAAATTCCACTTTACAACCAGAATGAAGGATTGCATACTTCACGCTAGAACTGGGAATATCATTCTCCTTTAAATGCAAAAGACTCAATGGTCAAAATAGTCATTCATCAATTTAGAAATTTCTTCATGAAATTCTAGCAGTTTTCCAAATATACTAACTTTTTTCTAGTATTGTCCTGAAAACTCCTGTAAGCATCCTCCACCGGCTATGACATAAGGGTGTTACTAAGGGTGCTATATTATAAAAAATGTTTGGTTTTTTTTTTATATGACCGACCTTGATTGAATTCAACCTCACTTGGCAAGAAAACCGTGACCTTTATACCTCAGTGCAACTAAAATTATATTTAACAGTATCACTTTCTTTTCCCAAATCTCCCATAACCACCTCTAATTTCCACTGTATAAAAAGAAAATTCACAGTCAGCTGCTTGAACTTTATCAACATGTTTCGGCTCCAACCAAGATTTTACTTTCTTGAGTAACCCAAATATAATCTGCAGGTATAAATCTACATATTAAATACACATTAGACAATATTCAATTGCATATTAAATGCATTAAACAATTTGATCCAAATACTAAACTCTAGATTAAATTCAGAAAGCAGAAGTATCAAATAAGTAGCCCCAGCCAACACAGAACCTGTAATTCCAAGGCAGGTAGAGTTTAAAGTATTTCATTATCTATCTAAACATGTGAGCTTGTGTTTTACAGTTTGGACTCAATCCAAAGGCTGACCCAGTTCACCCACCCCTCCCTTTGGGGAAGCAAAGACAGCTGGAGAGGATGCTGCCCGTATCAATATCCACGCGTGCTGCTGTAATGAATGTGTGCTGGCACAGTTGGACAAACTCACAGAGTATATAGAATTCAGGATAGAATTCTCTCACAAGAGTTTGCCTGTTCCATTGGGGCAGCAGAGAAAATGTGAAGCCCTGTGAAAGCAGCAAGAGAATCTACAGCCAGGAATAGTGCCAGGGCTGCCTACAGGGGTACAGTTAAAATAGACTGCCCAGCACTCACATACAAAAGCTACAACAGATGCTCCTTAATTCTTCGGCTGAATGAACTTCAGTCATTTAGCTTCCATATTTCCTATAGTGAACCAAACTCATGCAAGGACACTTCTTTCGGAGGCTGGAAATAATATCTTATTTTGCATTTTCTTCTTTGTTCTTTATCCTTTCAAATCTATTAAGGTTTAAAATCAAGCCTCAGTTTCATGACTGCATGTCCCTGAAAACGTGCACCAGGTATCAGAATTTGTTAGATGTAAGACTACTGCCTGCGGAGCAAGAGATTAAACTAGTTTCGGTGCTTGATACACTCTCCCAGCCAACTCCGCTCTTTCAGAACTGCGAGCACAGCAACCACAGGTACAGCACAGTGTCACCACTGTTTTCACATGCACGATGTGTGGCAGAGGCAGATCCAGGGATTAGTACATATAAATCACTCACCCAGGAAGAAAAAGCCCACACAGTTGCCAACTAAGTCAACTAATACAGAATGCATGTTTTTACAAGGGCTTTTCAAAGAAATAGTACTGTGGGAAGAATGAGTCATAGGCCAGCAAAATTCATATACTGCAGTTACTCAAAGTGAGAAGACAAAGGGAATTAGAACTTAGATGATTTTTTTTTAAAATAACCAAGAAACATTAGCAAAACCAGCTGTTGCACTGTAATATTTCTAAAAAGCTTTGTTATGCCTTCATATTCTCCTCCAGTAGTAGTTTTGTCTTTTCAACTTGCATTTTGGATTTGCTGTTGTTGGCATACTGTATCAGGAGACACCAGACAAATAACTTTTCAACAACATAAAGACTTTTAAAACTGTATCTCTTAACCCCTATCCCCTTGAGAAGCTGTAAGGTGATTACTTAATTCTTTACAAGTTTAAGTGTGTATCCCTTTTCCATTTCTGTGACTTACTTTCTTTAGTTACAAAAAAAAAGGCATCTTAGCAGTTATCTCCATTTAAATCACAGTTTGTAACTTTTTCCTAACCATGTACTTTTTGTATTTACTCATCAACTTCCTTGATTTCACACTTGACTTGCAGGGGATCCAATTCACTGTCTGGTAGGCTTGGGTCAGTACTTTACAATCACAAAAACTTATTTTGTGTATAGTAAGTACTTAAACAGAGCCCCTATTTTAAGATGACAAAGTACTGATGTGCTTGCACATACAGAGTATTTCTCCAAATTTACTTCCTTGCTTTAAGTTCATTCCAACTAGACTAGTTTTATGTTTAATTTTTTGTCTTAACTGGAATAGAGTCAATTCACTTATTGTCTTAGACAGTCACATGCCATTAAATAGCCATTTTGCGAGATTTTACACTTTTGTAATCAGACACCTGCATGTAAACCTTCATACACAGAGATGTCAGCAGAACTGCTATGCACAGACTGTAAAATCAGATCTGTGATTTGACCAGATCTTAACCATGAATTTCACTTCCTACCAGAGCTTTCAGCTCAACCTAATTTAAAGAGTATGTTGTTATATTTCAAGGTCTAGCATGTTCCCATTCATATTTATCCAGTAAAACTGCACTATTTTAAGGTTTCTCTGTAACAATTAAATGGCTAAAAATCATCATCAGACCTGTAGAATAACTAAAAGTATACAAAAATAACAACAAACTCAGTAACTCACAAGCAGCTCTTGCTTCATGAAATATTATATATAAATATAGTTTCAGTGTCCCAGGCTCAATATCTAGAGAATGCAACAATTCACCACTAATTTGAAGCATGTTAATTAATTAATACCCAGAGTGGGGGGTTTAGATGTTGAGAGAGCAAGAAAACAGAAGCTCATCCTAAAACTTTTTTTTTAAATGTTATGCTCTCTAAACTTAAAACTTAAACCCTTTTCTCTGGGCAAATTTTTTATTGTATGCATAACACTATAGACTTTTTTGATGCCTCTTCATGAGGTCAGACACAACTTTCATTTACAAGAACATGATTTTCCACCCAGTTTGACCTTAAATCAACTAGAAGTCACTGCTAAGGAAAAATTATCACTGAAGTGATAAGAGATAACCAATTCTTATCTTCTCAAGCACAAATAGGCTAATCTTGGAATCAAATCTGGGGCTTAACTATGGAATTGGTCATTAATTTTTATCACTCCTAAAGTATCAGGTGGTCTTTCCAGGACTGCAGGCAATTTCATAAAAACAACTATGTTGCACTGCAGATTTCAGCTGGAAGCCAAGTTATAATGTGTTCAAAAAAAAGACGTTGCAATAAGGAAACTTCAAGAGAACCTGAAATACAGTAAAGGAAAGGAAATACCAGCAGTTTGCAGAGATTCAAGACTACTCAAATTAGCCTGTTTTATAAATCTCTGCAAAATCAGCATCAACCAAAATTCAGCCAACAATATTTGCATTATTGTAGCAACATGGATGCAAATCTTTAAACAATCATGTTGGTAAAATTATTATGTGGTTCATAAAGGAAAAAACCCTAAGATATTGTGAGAATTTAAGCTGACAGGTAATTTACAAATGGTTTTCCATGTGAGATTTCCACATAGACATATGTCTTAAATTCATGTTCTGTTATTAAAATTTGTGATGCTTAATTTTCTCTGATTGTCACATGAATCAGCAACTACTGGCATTAGAGAAAAGCTGCGCTAAATCTACGTGATTTTTCAACAACTCTTCATGTTGCAATCAACTTCACTTATTACCATTTACTAGGTGTATATATATTTACAGGAAAATCAGAAGTTTACAGAGTTGGAAAAGAAGCCATAACTGCTTGTGCAGAAAGGTAGTCTAAATTAGATGCTGGCAAGAATAAAACACCAATGCACTTGGTATGTGTAACAACTGACTGCACGAATTCTCTTGCACAACTCTGAACGCCTTAAGAGAAGTTGGAGAGACATTTCCAGAGGAAATGCAGATTGTCAGAAGAATGCAAACACTCCTAACATTTAAATACTCTTGGACAACATTTAACAGCCTATAAGATGAATTGAGCACAATAAAAACCGGGGGCATGGAGCTTACTCAGACATAATACAAGTAACTCCATTAACACTCAAACATTCAACAGTTCAGTGAATGCTGAGGAAGATTTGCCTCAAGACATTCGCAGCACCTTCGGGCAAGGCGACAACAATATGTGCTTATTGAAACCTGCATCTGGTAGTAATTTGTCCAACAGCAAACTTTTTCCTCTCTTTTGACTTGAATGATCTACAAGGGCTCATATATTCTGCAAATGTTCTCTTGAACTAAGATGCACATTGTATAATTTATGTTCTTAATTATAAAACAAAGTTTATCAGCATGTCTGCCTGTGTTGCGTAATTTCTTATTCTTCACAGAAGAATAACAGAATGCATCTTGAAAAGTGTATCCATTCTTCATTGTGACAAAGTGTATTGGAATGGAAGAAATTTAATCTCTAAATTATTTTTCTTCTCCCTTCTTTACTGGTGATTTTTTCTTCCAATTAAGTTTGAAAATCTTTCCAGATGAGAATTGGTAGCCCACACACACAACACTCCCCACCCCCAACAACAAAACCAAACCAGACAAAAAAACCCCACCAGGTTATAATTCTAATTTAACAAATATTTTTAGTGATGGATGAGCCATTTCAGCTACAGAACTCATTGCTAACTTTGTCACCTTGCACTGTCAGAGACTGGCAAAGAAATTATACCAGAATATTGAAGCTGTTCTGTCATACTGATGCCAATTCAGTGTGATGGATCATTACATGTGAAAACCGGGGGTATGTCTTCTGACTTATGGAAATGTAATGAGGTGTACCAAGTTCCTTAGAGGTACAATTCATTTCTAAAGACATCAGCAAATTTATATTTCAGATTTTACAGTTAAAGTATAGGAGTTCACTTCAAATTTTGGGGTGCTATGTTCATCATTAACTGAAATTATTCTAAAATTGTACATAAAGAATAATTTAATAAAATTTACAACCATGGCACAAATCAAAGCATAACTTCATCAGTGCATATACTCCTTGTTTAGATACTGATCTAATGAGGGCAACTAAGATGATTCATAAAGAAAATGAGTGTGCCTTTGCAAATGTACTTGAGGAGCTGTTATTATTATTAGAGGAAACATCAAAAAGCAGAGACACTGAGCCCTATCAGTAGAGAATGCCTGATATTGAGCAGTACGAACCTCTGCTGATTGATACTGTTTAGAGGACAAACAATCCAGTGCTCACCAGCTGCATAAGCAGCATGAAGAACATATATATGCTTCAGCAGTTTCCTAGCACCTGCAAAGGTGCTGTAGTAGTGAGGCTGATGGGTTTGTACAGCTATTTGTTCATAGCTTTCCCCCTCACATAAAAACTGATGAGATTATAAATTTATTCATAGCAGTATTTTCCATTTTATAGTTATGTGAGATTTACTGTAAAATTGTATACAGAGATTTAAACTCTATCAATGCTTTGGCACTATGACAGCAATTGACAGTTAAATAGAGGGAAAAAATATTAAAAACCCCTCCATCTGTTGCTAATCCAAATGCCATTATTCTATTTCTTTTAGTAGTTTAGTCAAATTTTTTTCCATGTATTTGAAATTTCAAACAAAAAGACAACTTGATAGCAACATCAGCTTAAATTAAAAAAAAATTCTTTATACTGAATAAATCAGCATTTTCTCTATCTTTGCCCTCAACAATTGATTCTTACATTTGAATTTGCAGAGTTTCATTTAATTTGACTAATAACTATACCAGTCTATCAAATCTACCAATCTATGGAGCTAAGCAGTGTCGCCTTTTATTGAAAGACGCCATCACTTACAAATCAAAACTTTCAAGTAAAATTATTTTATAAGGTTGTTTCATATTTTTGAGACATCACAATGGATGTTTATGACAATGCAGATTTATTCATTTCTAGTAGTATGGGTAGTGTTTTTATAGCTGCCCTCACTAAAAATCTCTTTGGAATTCGAACAATAATGAGGGTTGTCTGATGAAAAGATGTTTGTAACTCTGGCACTCCAAGCCCTGGTTTTACATGACTCAGCTCAGAGGCTTGGCTGGCTCTCATCGCTGACATCTTCCATTCCATACAACCCTACAACCAACTGTCCTTCCCCCTTCTTCCTCCTGGCTCCCACTAAATAAAAGGACTGCAAATGCCCCTCCCCATCCTAAAGGGACAAGTATGTATTAATTCAAACATATCACGAAACATATGAGTATTTGTGCACACCAGCTGCTGATGTAAGCCCTAGGAAGAGCATTTGAATATAATAAGGAATAATAATTGAAGTTATCAGTAAAGTTATCAGGAGAAAGGCAAGGAGATCGTGTTTTAGTACCAAACAGAAGCAACACTTCACAGGTATTTCTAAAATCTTCAAAGCGCAACATAAGATATCAGCATAAAGACCATTCTGGGGCTCGTTCAGAGGCTATAAAACTCAGTTTGAACTGTTCTGTGTTGATGTAACAATTACCTCGCTTGGCAAAATATCAGCAGCAGAAATACTATCATTTCAGCAGAACAGTATGTGAAGGACAGACTAACTCTATTTTAGGCACTGCAAATTTACATACATTTTAAAATGTGCTGTAACCAAGACTCATTTCTCACTTGGACTGTGTTCAACAGGAATTCTTTTTCAGAAAAAAATTTACTATTATTTGAAGATCCATGAAATATTGTTTGATGAATGAAGAAATATGATGACACTAATCAACACCATGAGAAAACTTAGGAAAAAATCAACCTACCTTCTGAAAAAAAACAAAGTAATCTCTTAATCTCTTCAGAAAGAAATTCCAGGGCAGGCCTGAATCTGTCAAAGTGAATTTCTTCTGAAATGCACCAGATTAAAAACATGAAAACAAAAAAGCTCACAGACACAGAAAAGTCTAAAATATTAATTTTGGTCTACCCATCAGTAGTGATTTCTTCAGGAAGTTTTCATAACATCAAGTAAAATTAACTTCTGAAAACTGTTTGGCTAACAGACAAAACCTGTTAAATTACAGAACTTACTGTTACAATATTGTTTCAGTTGGGTTTTTCTGTTTCGCTTGGGATTCTTTTTGGCTATTCATATGTTCTTGTCTCAACATGAAATACACTGCATAATATAATGCAGAATCAGAAACAAACAGGATATTTTTAATAGCAAAGCACACTGGAAATTCTGAATTTTCTTCCAAATTAGGATAAGTTCCCTTTTAATACCAGTTGCCTATTACACAGCTAAGCCTTGTTCCTCAAGAAATGACTGAAAAACGGTCAGGCACAAATGTCAAGTAAGTGCAGAAACAGAATAAAAAAGGGTTTTCTGTTTTGTCTTAGTCAAAGAACTCTGAGTACTTTACTAGTATGAATCTTTTTTTTTTTAGATTAATACTACCCTTGCATAGGATAAGAAACAGCCTGGGATACAGTAAACCAGCACAGAAAAGTGATTTTGCAAATAACAAAGAGAGTTCATTCACTGACCACATGAACTTGTCTTAGAAATTATAGACATTCCAGATCCCACTTTTTGTAAGAGACAAAAAATTTGAATTACAACATTACTAAAGCAAAATAACAGACATCATGACCTGCTGGTACCAGTATCTGACCTTTATAACCACATTCAGAAATATGAACTCTGGTCTGGATTTGATTTTTTTCCAAAACTCTTTAATGACCCCCTTAGATTACAAGACTTCTACCCCTTCTTCTTCTCTTAATCAATTGTAAAACAAAGTGAAAATTTTATTGCTTGTATGTATTTTATAATCTTCTTTCATCCTGATGAAAGCAGTAAGTATAGTAAAGCACTCAAGTAATTTAGGAATTGAAATCCAAAGGAAGAAAGTATATTTACACTTGGGTCTTACTAGGAACATAGAGAAATGAGGCTTCTGTACTTCTGAAAATGATATAGTTGGAAGATGGTTGTATAGAAATTCAACTGAGAATTCATGCCAAAATTTCCCTTTACCACTATTATCACTCCTCCTGTTATTGACAATCCCTTTCAAATAAGATGCTTCACTCCTCATGATTTCAAGAGCACTTACGTAGGGCCCAGCGAGGATAAGCCTGGTTTACTTTGTTTAATTGGGTCTTGAAGAACAGTGGCAGTTATTTCTGGAGGAAAAGGGCAACAATGAAATGAGTAGCCCTAAAGAACTAAGATTCTTAGAAAATCTTACAAATGGGAATGGTTTTTCCACAACTGTGGAATAATCTTGGCTATGAGCTTTATTACTGTGTCAGTTTTTACTTCCAGCAGTGTCACCTCAGTAAAACTTAACCTTTAACACAGAGTAGGAGAGTGAATATCAGGAAAGCTGTAATTTTAGACTGAATCTGAAGAGCTTTCCATACTAGCTAACACCATTATCCTTTGTAGGGTTAAATGTAGCTTATGTGGGGAGCAAACCTGCTGGTTTAGGGATGCACTGATAAACAACAATCCAGCTCAGCCAAGCTCTGAACTGAAATCATCCACTTTGCTGTTCTCTCTCCAAATCAACACCTCCAGTTTCTCACTAATAATTCAAGGATCCATAAGCTGTCTCTGTTTTAAGCCCAGCTATTAAACTCGACTACACATGGAACAAGTGTCAAGTTTAAAAGTTTAGGTTAGGAGCAAGGAAACAAAGTGATCTGGAAAACAGAAGTGCAGTTTTTACATGAGCTTGGGCAGCTCCCAAAATGAACTGTATCCAGTGGAAACAAGACCTAAGTGCTGACATGGGAGTTTCCCACAGCTTCTATTGGCCTTCAAAGCCATGTGTGTCATCAGAGTCTCTAGCTGAAGCTGTACATAAATATCTAACTGGTATTAAAAAAACCAAACAAAACAAAACAAAAAGAAAAAAACAACAACAAAGCACCAAAAAAGTTCCACAGAACCTAAATTAAAGCCAGATGTGGAAAAAGCAGATGCCTAAAATTTACTGTCATTTCAAGACAGAAGAGAAACACTTGCTAGTATTATTATTTACTGAGTAAATCATCATGCTAAGGAAGTCATGTGGAACATTTATAATTTCCTGATGCATCTCACGTCAAAGAAGTAAGTGCTCTATTAACTAAAACTCCTGCAATAAGTATCAAAAGTTAAAACACAAACTAAATCTGTATTATGATTGCTACGCTGGTTACATGTTGCATTAGGATTATATTCTTATCAGTCATTTTAAAAAGACAAGGTAAAGCATGTCAAGATGGCATTAATGCTTAGGTCAACAGTACAGCCCTGGAACAGGAAATTGAACAACGCAAGTAAAAAAGATATTCAGTAAGTGAAAAGTCTCCCATATCTTACTGCAAGTTGTATTGCTTTAATCTGGGAAAACGCAGTCTGTGCTAATAATGTAGGGAGGGAGAGTTTTTATGGAAAATTCAGGCCATCCAAAACTGTTATGTCACTCCTATGGAACTTGCATAACTTATCCAGAATCTCTTTTAAGCAACTCAAATTTAGAAGAAATTTCTCATTAAAGCAGTTACATACACACATCACGAAAGCAGCTAAGCATTTAGGTGAATTAAAAATAAAAAACATGAAAAAGTTTCAGTGTGCGATTTCACTTAAGATCCTGACGCATAAGACCAGCATGACAGTTTTTCTGACTGCAACAAAACACCCTAAGCTAAACATTCAATTAAATCCTCTTAATGAATTAACATTTTAAGACTAACCCTTTTTAAAAAAGCACAAGATTGAGTCATTTCCCTATCCGATGCAAGTTTATCAGTCAAATATCAGTGATTTTGCATACAGAATTACAACCCTATTATGATGCTACTGCAGTAAATATAAGGCTGGATGACATTTAACTTCACAAGTCTATTTTCTTTACAGTGCAGAAATAGCACTGGTGAAATTTTACTAAACAGGAGGAAAGGAGAATCTTTAGTTACTAGAAACCATTTTTATGGTCTCCAAACCCACCAATAACCTATAAAATCTCTCCAAAGAGTTTAAATGCTGAAAGGCAGAACAATCAAATATTCTATTCACCAAAAGAGCCCATAAATGTCTTATGAAACCTCTCAGCACTTTTGCTGCAGTCTTTAGAACATAACAAGAATATCTCAAACCAGTCTAACAAGCACCAACCTTAACAAATCTAATGCCTCCATTTTAGAGAACACATTCTGCCAGCAGCAGCTCCAAAGTAGTCAGAAACCTGAAAAACCATTTTGCAGACCTCACACTCACCAACTGCAGTGTGAGAAAAATGAGCTCAAAATACAAGAATAATTCATCAGAAAATATATTAAAAGCACTCTCTTGTGCACCTAAAAAAATTAAAATCTGCCCCAAATAACGTATGGAGGGAGTAGTGGGACACCCCAAAACAACCTCTTTGATTTTCAGAGCCAACAGTGGTAAAATTAAAGAATAGGTCTTTTAATCTGAAGCAAGCAAGCATGCTCTAGAATCTGCAGATAATCTGCCTATCAGACCTTAACCTTCATAAACACAGACTTTATCAAGACTATTAAACTAGTTAATACTGACAAAACAGATGAATTTTCACAAAAATATACCAATACTACAGGGAAGCAATCTAGAAAAGTCACTGGTTTTATGGTAGTTAGGCTATTTTGAAAGCATTAGCTCTGCAAATATTTTGCATGTCAGTTTCTCCACCTATGAGTAACGATTTCATTGCATAAACCTCAGTGTTGAACCAAAAGATTTTTTGAAAGCACAATAATTCCATTTTTATTATAAACTTTGAACTTCAGTAAGTTGCAATAAACTCACACCTGACTCTACATTTTGTAGAAAGTATCTAAAACTTCATAAACAAACACCTGTGCACATGCTGAAAGTGCAAAAGAAATTTATTGACTAATGTCAGCAGAATAATACATTACTAACTAGGGCAATTGTAATTGTTGTTACATTTTACATTAGCAGCCTAAAAGTCAGGCATGGCAAGCAGACCACAATTATTCTAACTGTTAATAAGTGGTACGTGTTAAATGGTGTTTCTTTTCCTTTCTTGGATCCCTCTCATATATATATATAAATATTTTCTAGGTATTACCAGGCTGATTTAAGAATGCATCAGGTATTTTACAGTTTAATGTTTCCAGCATCTGCTCCAATTATTTTAAAAGGTTAAAACATGAAACAGAGAGCCAAGTTATCATTATCCCCCCAACCTTATTAAGCAACACTGTTGAGCCATTTCCAGCTGAAAAAACAGCTACACCATTTGCACAGGCTGCAGTAACTGAATAATCACTTCAGAAACATCCATGTGATACGACTATGCCAAAATTAAATCAAGATGTAGAATGGTATAGACACTGGCAGATGGAGTAAGGAATGCTAATCATTATTAAAATATAATATTAAAACAGATACCTGAGCAACCTGATCTAGTGAAAGGTCCACAGCAGGGGGATTGGAACTAGATGATCTTTAAGGTCCCTTCCTACCCAGGCCATTCTGTGATTCTGATACCTGGTTCATTTTTTATGGGACACACTCAGCTATCACAACTCTTTAGACATTGTTATGGCACAGGAGATCAAACCATACCCCAATTTCTTCCCACATTCCAACTTTTGTCACTAGATAAACAGCGTTGTTTTCCCCATACTACAATCCCTCAAGCAGTATAATAATTACATTTTAATTACCTAAAATGGTAACTGATTTCCTTATACCACATAACACAAGTCACTTATTTCCTTTAAAAGCAGTATGTGAAAACTCAGGATACAGAAAGTTACAAATAATTTAAGAGAATGTCCAAATCATTGAGTAAATCACTCTGTAAATCAAATACCACTGCTTGACTCTATCAGTGATTCATTTAATCACATGGCTAATTCTTAAAATCCAAATTGTATTTTCTTACCTCAGCAGCTTGTGTCTCCTGGTGTAATAAAGTTAGACCTGTCAAGTCTTCCAAGAAGGAATGTGAAGAATTAAAAACTTTAGCTAGGAAATTAAACCCTTCTTGTTCATACTGCTCAAGGACCTGTCCAATAAACAAACATAAAAGTATTTAAAATATAATACCCATAACATGATTTGTCATCATATTTTGCTCACAAAATAAAAGCACAAACTTTCTTAACACTCAGAAAATGACTGTATATTGTAAGCAGGTAAAAATTTCCCCAACTCTACTTCTAAAGTGAGGCAAGGTGAGGGCAAGAGGGAACAGAAGTGGGGTTTAAGATTTCCTGGTTTAAACATATCTTTAAGCTTATAACAAGACAGATGATATGGCAAGAAGAAACATTTTGCTGCAAAGTCATGAAAGCAGCATTTGAGTTACACAAAAGACAGTAAAAGACTGTAAGGTAAGCAGGTAAGCAGGTAGCCAGAAAATGTTCCAGTGTATCAGTTGAAGGGAAAGAACCATGCTGGGACAGACTGAAAAACCCCCCAATTCAGTGCCAACATTCTCCCAGTCTCCAGTGATTCATGGTTCTGAGATAATTGTATTGTAACGCATTCTCTATTTTTCTGCTCTAATTTTTGCAGTTTATCTTTTATTTGGAGAATTTTACAGGCTCCTACAATAACTGTGAGGAAGGTTTTAGCTTATGCTCGTCTCAATCCCCCAACCATGAAGAATTTTACTTCACATAGCTTTAGTTTAGATAAACTATTTGCCAGGCTAATTTCAATCCAGTGTGATGGAGACTGAACAAACAGAAGAAAAATCTCAAAGATAAAGATGATTCCACAAGTTTTGTGAAAGCAGGTAGCCAGAAAATGCAAGGAACTTATGATTGAGCAATCCCAGTATCTGTTGTTTCCCTATTTTTGTTCCAGGTTCTACCACTGATTATTTAATACCCTGGTTTGCTGTCACCGGGCTCACAGATGAGGCAGCTGAGCTCAAGAGACTCCAAAGCAACTTTTCCTACAGAGGTTCATGTAGCAGAGCAGGATACATGTAGGGACCTCAAAATCACACAATATTTAAATACAAAGGAGAAATACAAATGACATCAGAGCTAGAGAAGCAGGGGAAGGATCACCAGGATCACCCTGGATCAGAAGAGGCAAACTTTTCAGAAGAGTGGAAATGAGAGTTCCATTATGAATTCATCTAACTCGTCCAAATCACAGAATTCTAGAATGACTTCTGTTGGAAGAGACCTTAAAGCTCGCCTTGTTCAAGCCCTGCCACGAGCAGGGACACCTTCCACTAGCCCAAGTTGCTCCAAGCCCCATTCAACCTGGACTTGGACACTTCCAGGGATGGGGCAGCCACAGCTTCTCTGGGTAACCTGTGCCTCCCCACCCTCACAGAGAAGTATTTTTTCCTAATATCTTCTTTAAACATACTCTCTTTCAGTTTGAAGCCATTCCCTTGTCTGTCACTCCAATTCCTGATGGACAGTCCCTTTCCGGCCTTCCTGTAGCCCCTTCAGACAATGGAAGGTGCTCTAAGGTCTCCACACAAGCTTCTCTTCTCCAGGCTGAACAGCCCCAACTTTCTCAACCTGTCTTCACAATTTACTCTTCACAACTTACAATCTTATTCTTCTCTAGTTTAACAATTCCTAATTGTCTCAAATAACCTTTGCATTCATAAATCTTAAAACTGTGGAAACTTGCACCACCCAATAGCATTTTTCAGCAAAACATGTCCAGTCACCTTTTACACCGAGTCCTACAGGAATTCAAACTCATTTAAAAATACATTTACATTTAGCTGACAGAATTGTAAGTTTACTGATAAAACCAGACTGGGATCTTCCCTCAGATCTTCATGTAAAATGTCCATTTAGGAGCAAAACTATCTAATGCATACTTAGGTTTCAAAAAACCACAAACAGAAACAACAGAAACACAGCTATGAAAAAACCAGTTGTAAGTGACTATAGCAAACACTTGGCACCTTCTTGACCATACCTTATGCTTCTAAAATAGAAAAAACCAGGACTTAGTGTTCTCTTACTAAATCAGCAGAAATCGTTCTTCATACTTATTTTGCATACATGGGGTTTTGTGTATTTGTTCAATGACCCATAACATAATCAGAAATCAAAAAAGGAAAAAAAGGAAGAAAAAAAGATATTAAAATACTATTAGAAGTCTTTCTTTGTGTTTTGCTTATGTTTTTTATTCCTGAGAAACAAAGTAAGCTGAATGTTCACAAGGCAATGCAGAGAACTGTACAACTTCAGCATTTCATTTGAGATGTGTCCTCTTAATATTATCTCTTAAATACACTCAAATTGCACTGTGGATAGATACACACATTTAATGACTATTCTGTGTTTCAAAATTACAATAAACCAGCTGAAGTGCAGAAATCTCTTGCATCTGGCTCTTCGTGAAACACTGAATGCAGACGCCAACTTCTAAGCTTGGAACGTGTTCCCAGCCCTGCCCGTGCATATCCCCCAAAGCTATCAGTGTTCCCCAACGTGCTGCTGGTGCTACTTGTTGGAAGCACAATCCAGAGCTCAGGAGGCAGATTTTTGGTGATGCAGGCCAGGTTATAGGTCATGGCCCACTGAACCATTTCCAGCCCATATACAATAAACTCAAGCGTTATTTTAAAATTCTACAGCATATCCATGAAAAGCAGGGACAACATTAAGATATTTTGATCTCTTCCCAGAGGTAAAACTTGCTAAATATGGAAACTACCTTGGAATATGCAAATATTATGAGCAGAGGTAGGAATTGAGTGCAACCTTACTATATTATATCAAGCAGCCTTTAAATCTGGCTGATTTTGTTACTCAGCTAACTATGCTTTGATCCTCATTTCAAAAAAACCTGTGACTCAGGCCTGAAGTGCGAATTTCCAGGTATTGCTTCCTCAGTGAATACATGAGTTCACAGTGTGCCAGGGGCTCTGCATGAACTGCCCTGGTTTATCTCCAAGATGTGCCTAACCTTCCCATGCTCCCTGCCAGAGCTAGGAACGGATCCTGTGTGCTCACACAGAGCAGGCAGCATGCCTACACTGGCATCCACAATGGCTAGCACTGCTTTTGGATAAACCACCTGAAAGATTTTTAATTAAATCCAAGTGCATATATTGTGATTACCATGGAAGAGACTGGGAAGTCTCACAATAAGTGTCTTTTGAAGTATTAATAAGCTCACGGAACCATGAGTTGCAGGTATACTATCTTTGGACCTAGTGGACTGTAGATTTTTTTTTTCAAGTTGGGTAGAAATGATACATATTACTATGACCAAATCTGCTATTGTTATGGAAAGATTAAAAAATGTATTTTCTCCCTGTAGCAACGCCATCATGCCACCCTGCTCTGTGGCAGTGACCTTCCACAGTGCTACAATGGTAAACTTAGGTTTGGGTAACAAATTTGACTATGGCCACAGTATCTTAAATACTTATATTCTGAAAAAAAAAAAAAAAAAAGAATATTTTTTTCTTCTACTATCAACCAGAGAAACCTGAAAAGCTTTATTGAAAAATTTACTTGCTGACTACAATTGCTTGCTTTTTATAATGGGAGCAGCCTGCTGAGTAGAAGTATCTGTTACCTACTTTTAAATCTGAAATCCCAGTCACATGGCACAACAAACTTCATACCAGGGAGCCAAAGAAGGACCTGGCAGCAGCACTCTGCTGCCTGAGCAGTGGTGGTACCATTAAAGAAGACATACATTACAATGAAATCCTTTTAATATATACGCAGTGACTAAAAGAACATTTTGTCACCCTTAGAGATTTTATTTCCCAATTCAGATGATTAAAGCTTTACAATGCCATGAAAAGGATAAACACCTTTAACGTGCTCACATCTAACTCTTACTACATAAATTCAGTAGCAGCTGTTCCCTGATAAATGTAACACGGCATCTATTTGTTCAGTAGCCACTGAACAGACCTCAGAAAGAAAAAAGAATGAGGAAAAGCAAAACTCATCTCAAATTCCTATGCCAGGAGACCACACAGGGACACCCTGTGGATCATCAGGAATAAAGCCAGTCAAGACAACAAACAGACACAAAATAATTCTAAAAAATGTTTCCAGATTTAATAAGTTGGCATGAGCTTGCTTTTGCACTTCTGAACAATTCTCTTTGCTGCTGACACTACATTTGGTACCAGTGTGATCGTTCTGAATAACAGCTTTATAGGAGGAAAATACTTGAGAGATGTTCTAATTTTTATTACTATTGATCTCAAACTAGCTACTGTCTGACCACAGATGTAAAAAATCCTGCATGAACTTTTCCTAGGAATAAATGTGTCCCTACCCTGTTATATGTCACTATGCAGCAATTAATTTTCTCAAGCAGAAAAAACTGCTAAGCAGCAACAACAAGAAGAGCCAGAAGGGTATAATTCTTGCACCCGGCCTGGAAAGCTGGAGCAATAAAGATTTATTAGGGCATTCTTATCTTTTTTTCTCACTTGTAGGTCATTTGTCAGAGCTTAGGAGGAGAACTGGAAAGTACCATGTCCTCTGTATTTCAGAGCAGCTACAGGAGAATCCAAATTTTAGTGGAACAAATGAAGCTGTGGATGCACATTATCACGACAGGACCAAATTAATGTATTGTCCAAATCTCCCATGTAAACAATACCCAGTAATACATTTCATGACCAATCTTTTTACTCTTGTCTGTTTACTGAAGGAAAAAAACCCAAATCTCATGGCAGGAGGAAAGAAACAGAGTAAAAGAACTTGTTTTGAAATGGGAAACAGATGTGCAGCCTTGGTGTTATATTCTTTTTAACGCTATTCTGCACAAAGAAGTCTCAACTGCTGCGTAGAAAGACATCCAGAAAGAGAATCTGGCTCCAGCATTGCTTTATAGCATAAAAGTTAATATCTGGCTAAGTAAAGACATAAAAAACAAGCTCCTAACCCGAAGAACCTGGCTACTGATGCAAAACTGGCTCACAGTTTATGCCTTATTTCTGTCAAAGAAATTTAAAACTTTTCACCAGTATTTACATTTGGTTTGGTTTTTTTCTTTCCTAGGCATTTTGTATCTGCAAAGCTTGAAACAGTGTTGTTTACTTTCCAGGAAAAATAAAATAATTATTATTAAAACTAGACTCATTATTTACACAAAGAAAGATCTACGGGTAGCCCACCTCCAAAATGAGGGGTGCTGTTTTACACTCTTTCTGGCTTTAAACACTTTCTTCAAAGATGACAGTACGCTTCCCTCGCTACCCTGCCTCCCTCAAAGGGGGCAGATACTTCACTAAACATTTCAGAGTCAGGAAAATCACAATATTCAATGTTCTATTTAGAAATTTGACATGTCTACATATATTTTTGCACACTGTTAACTATCTGGTTATCACAGGCAAAGCAGAGTGAACAGAAAACTACTATGTAGCTTGCTGAAAAGAGACATTTCAGTTTCAACAGCTACTTGGAAAATAAGACAGACATGTAAAACTCTTGCCAGTTCCCCTCTTCAAAGTTCAATATATTTGCTATTGAAACAGCAAGTTTAGTGAAAGACGACAATGCTGTGAAGAATCCTCTTAAATAAGTTGAGCCATCGAGACCTTGGGCCCAGGCAGTTGAACAGCACTGCTAATGTTCAAAATTTTATCAGGAGACCCTTAATTCTGGTTTCCTTAAAAGACCCTCATCTCCTAGACTCTTGCCTTTTTGTGAAGTTCTCAATTTTTATTGCCATTTGATCCTAAGAAGTTGTAAAAAAAAGTCTGATAAGGTGATGCTGCAATACATCTATGAAAAAGAATGCAACAAAATTGCACTTTTGTGAAGATCAGGTAATGATTTTTCAGGGACTCAGTTCATGATATTGGAACAAAAAAGTCTGATAATGTTACATGAGCACAAAATTGATTCTTAAGACACTTCATCTTTAGATAATACTCCAAGTGCATTCACACATGATCCAGTTTTAAGAACAAGACCACAGAAAAAAGTTTTGAAAAAGGCTGTACTCCAGGTGCACACTGAACAAGGCTACTCTGGAAACACAGGACAGTTAAAAGCTACTAGGCAAAAATTGCATAATTTTTGGCTCATGTCCAAATAATTAAAACACCCTCTGCACACACAATTCTCTCCTTACCTTCCCATAATCAGTATTAAAAATGAGAGCTAATCAGTCTAAAACCTTACCTAATCGGAGTACAGTGTGCTGAAAAATCATCTAAGGAACACGCTGCTGCTTTAATTTAGAGTAGGAATGTATTCAGACAAATCTGTTTTGTCTGTTGCTGTTTTCTACACCAATTTTGAATGGCAATGGACAGAAAATGAAGTACTAACTCACTGAAGAACTGGCCCTGAAAGGTCTCAACAAGATTTATTTTACGCTTAGAACTTCTCAGTTTCTCCTGAGAAAAGAAAAAAGGAGGAAAAGTAGAGTTCTTAGAAATTTAAGATATGTCAGTCTTGCCAACATTCAGTTCTTGGGAGCTGCATGCATTCCGAGCTTTTCTGAAATGACCTTGATGTGCTTTATATAAAAGTAATAATTTTTCCTGATATGAATTGATAGAGTAATAATACAGACAAAATGGCAAGATTTTTATTTTAGCTACTCTTTCTTTTCTAAAATATTTCTCACCAATTAAACATAACAGCATTTGTAGATTCCAGTCAATACAAGGACTCTACTGCACAGCATACAAGTTTAAGGCACTCTCTGCCTGAAAACATTAGTAAATAGAAAGGTAAGGGGAGAAAGGAATAGAGAGCATAAGCAAATAAACATCTCCATTCTAGAGATGAAGAAAGAGGAACAAAAGAGTCTTCTAGTAGCCAATACCATCAGATCATTTGTCCTGACCTCTTTTAACACATTGGTATATCCTTAAGTCACCTAATTGCCATTTCCTGCTCACTCCGTGTTTTATACCGGATGGATATTAACAACTTTATTTATCCCCATTCTGCTTCCTGTCCAGAATTTATGCTGATTAAGCTCATCAGCAGTTACAACATGTTTGGCTCCAGTTTATTCTGGCATTAGTCACTATCTACTGTACAACAACTCAAAAGGCCCTTCTCTTTCTCTGGTCCCATCCGAGGGCACTGACAATTTAGGGCTGGATAATACGTCCCATATACCAGGACAGACATCCACAGCACAATTCTGGAGTTTGCCTTGAAGAAACAGTCCAGAAGCAGCCGAGATTCCCTAAAGCTGCGAGTGAAGCAAGGGCACTTCCCCAACACCTAAGAACATGATTCTTCTCACAGAAAAGCAACTGCCCGATGCTGAAGGCTGCTCTGGCTGCCTGTACAGTTTGATTATACAAAGACAGGAGTAGTCCATCTCTGAAGGGTTGATTTAAGCAAGCCAAAAGCCAGTACTGGGTACTGCACATGAAGTCATTTATTCCATCCAGCTCTCCCCTGCCATCAGCACTTCAACAATAAGGCGTGGTCTGTCAGACACTAAGCACCCAAAACTATCACTGCCTCAAACAGAAACTGCAGCTGCTCCGTCGTTTCAGATCTAGGCTTACAAATCCATATTTTGTACACTATTTCAGAGCAGAGGATTTAATTATCTGGATGTGTACAATATCTATGCAAAACAGCACTGGAGGAACACAGCATTTTCTTCAAAATTGTATTTACTGGATTTCATAAATTTCAACTGTTTTATCATCTTTTTAAATTAAATTTCCTTCCCTCTTTTCCAATTTCAAAGAACACAGAAGCAATTCTGCAGAGACACAGATATGGGCAACCCTGTAGAAATGTGGAAAAATTGAATAAAAGTCAAACTAACTATTCAAAAATGCCTACGTGGGCTTTTCTAAACAAAACAACTGCTTTCCACTAAAGCAAGGCTGATGATTTCAATTTAATTAAAGAAAACAGGCATTGATGTAGACCACTCCTGTTAAAGACTGCAATGAGAAGAATGCAGAAAAACATACAAGAAACAATTATAATAATTAAAATATAAAAGGGTACTGTGTCTGTGAATATGCCCTGAACCCTTGGAATAACAGAAAAATAAGGGAATAGGAGGCATTAGATATTTTAAGTCAAAGTATTTTAGTTTGGTTTTGTTTTTACTGACAGAAAATGAATTCTGTAACAGCTTTATAGAGATATGACAAGACAGTATGTAGTTGCCATTAGAATAAATTATTACAAATGGTATTCTAGGCACAGTTAGGTATTGAACATGTCAATACTAGAAAACTGCTGATGATGCTGTCTTTTTTCAGATTGATAATCCTTTACTTTGTACTAACTGTAGTTTAAATGTTACCAAATGAACAATAAATATTGGGAAAAAAACCCCAACAACAAAAAAAACAACCCTCTAAGATCCACAGAATTTAATTTAAATTCAACAGAAATACAACCTGTCAGAAATATGAATCCGTTGCTTTTAAGAGTGGCAGGTTTCTTCTTCCCCTTAAAACCCAGCATTTTAAAGTAAGTTAAACTTAACAGTTGGAAAATTAATTTTATTCATGGTCCAGAAACTATGAGAGTATTTTCACTTAAAAGACTTCAATCAATTCCATTTTTTTCTTTTAGTTCAGATAATACAGACTTCCGTTTAAAATGGACTTCATAAACCATTCTCTCTCCCACTCAGGACTGTTTAGAATAATATCTTATATCTATTTAAGGTCACGGAACAATTACTGGAACATATTTTTACTACTTTTAAAGCTATTTAACTTGGAAACAAGTAAATCAGTCAATATCATGGACCAATCAGTCCAGCTGCTTCTTGGACTGACCTCTAGGATTCTTGACAACATAACTTTGATTCTACTATCTAATACGGTACCATGGCCACATGAGCATAAACAGACGTGCTATTTCCCTGAAACATCAGGAAACAACAAATTCACTAAATAAAAGAAATACAGAATAACTAAATAATTTGCTTACTTCTCTGAAGGGCAAAAACATGTTACCTATTTATTAGCAAGGGATTCTTCATCTAGCAACTTTACTACACCAAAACCAGAAGTAGTAACAACAGAACTGATTATTTTCTAGAGCAAAAGGAAGAGAGAATAACAGAAATTTCAGAGTTTTCTTTTCTCTGTTCTTTTTTTCTCCCTTCCCCTTTGTCTATCCGTTTCAAGAAACCTCCCTAATTATTTAATCAGCAGAGTTCAGAACTTCCAGTGCAAAGAACACAATATAGAAGAATGGTTCCTAAAATCTGCTCTATCCACTCCCTTGTGTCATGAAGGTAAGATCCCAGACCAGAATGATCTGAGAAGGAATGTTATTTAAACCCATTTTCTATGGCAAGTTGTACTTATACTCCCTAAGATTCCAATGGCTGCATTTGCCATGCAGAGAAGTCTCACCTGATGAAGAAAAGTGGACTGGAGACAATAAATACAATTATCTTTGCATTGGGGGCTGGGTAATAAAAACTGGTTTTGCTCAGCAAAGTATGAAAGACACAAACCTCCAGTTTCCAACATTTAAAGACAGTTGCAAACACCCACACTCAAAACAAGCACTTGGACACTGCATATCCAGCTGCTTTCTTCGTAAATATCTACCTGTCCTGAAGTCAGATGTTAGGAAATGCATCCTCCTCTCAGAGCCCTGAACACAAAACAGATCCTCACCCATGTGAAAATATTTGGGTGTGTGGTTTAGTATCACAAGACACAAACTGATCTTTCACTTTGTATTAACAATGTCAATTAATACAGATCAATACACTAACAAGAGAATCTGAAATGGAATAATGTCTCCTCAATTTCCTGTGGAGAAGCACAATTTCTTCTCCTTAAAAGAAATAGTAAGTAATAACAGCAAGAAATTAGTCCCCACTGTAACTTCAATTAAATTACAACAGAGAATAAGAATGTAGTCAAAAAGAGAAAAAAGTCTCCTGAATTCTTTTATACTTGATAGATTTATCTTAATTGAAGAAAACATAACAATAAATTGATTAAGAAGCCATTTCACAGATATGTTAGAAGTTGAAACAAAGAAACAATGGCATGGCTAAGAGCAATTGTTCGTTAAAGATGTCCAACATCATCATGTTTGGTGAGGCAGAAGAGCACAAGTAAATGCTGCCAGCAGTAGCACTGGTTAAAGTTTTAAACTATCCTTGTGAGCAGAGTTTTTAAGTAACCTTATTTCTCTTATTTCTCTTCAGTAGCATAATATAAAGTATAATATAAAGTTTTGATTAATTTTTAAAAATCCTCTCTTCTGCTGACATTGGAGGGCTGTTTGGTGTCAACAACCTATGTTATCTTTTAAACATCAATCAACCTGCATCCACCACCTCTGAAGAGCTGGTGCCAAACATCCATTATTTCCGACTATCAATCCAGCCATAGCAGTGCCAACACATGGCAGTCTCCTGCTTGCTGAATTTTGGTAAAGGGCATGATTTAAGATTTAACATAAATATGTTCTATCTTTCCCCATGTCCCTTCCTTTCAACAACCTCTCCTATGGAGCTGTTCTGTGCAAGGGAGTTTATTCAGCACTACTGTCTTCATGTACGATTAGCCATGATGTTCCCAGTCATCATGATGGACTAAGCAAGGAGTAACTTCCCCACTCACCTACACGTACTTTATTAAAACTAGGTATTTTTTCTTAGATATAGGACAGAGATAATGAGCTCTCTCCTACCCTATTAGATTCAGTGTTCTTATTGTTCCATTTTATATATATATATACACACACACATGTTCCATTTTTCAGTGGTCACCTCTCCTGTCTGTACAGCCTCCACACCGTCTTCTCTGTTCACAAAACAGGGCAATGTAACTTTTAAGATTTCTGAGGTTCTTTATCGCATTTGCTATCCTCCAAGGGAACAAAATTCTGCCATAATGGTCACATACCATGGTCATAATTTCTTAGCATGTGATGTGGCATTCTTAGTCCACATTACAGCTTCATTTTGTAAGTATCCTTTTATTTGGGATACACTACATTATATTTTGTTGACTTTATTGTAAAAATTCAGTATTTATAAAATAGTAAGACCAGGCATTATTTTGAAGAATGCACACCTTTCAGGCAATGAGCAGTAAAACATCCTCACCATGACTAATTTTGAAAAGATCAATTATTTCAATTCTCTCACTGAATTTCAAATTTATTTCCAGAGAGGTAAAAGCTGCCTGATATTTCAAAAGTTATGGGCAAGATAAACCTGCCTCCTGCTTCCCCCAGTTTCAAAGACATTTTTCAAAGAGCAAAAGCAAAAGTGATAAATTTCTGTAACTCACTTACCACAAAGCAAATTTCTATGCCAGCTTAAGAGTAAGAAAAGTACCAAAATAAACTCACTATGTTGAAAATATGCCTAGGTTTATCTATGACACATTCTTCAAGTCTGAATGAAACCTACCCGGTATTACAGAGGCTGTACTGTAAATGGACGAGCCAAATGTTAACATATGTAAATTCAGGAAATAAGGAAAGTTATAAATGGACTTGGTTACGCTGACTCAATGTTACAGCACAGCTCCAGAAATAACTCTTTTAAAACATTCTTTTAAATTTTTGAAACATTAATTCCTGAAGGACAAATATTTCTCTTTATTTCCTTCATCATTTCTGCAAGCTCTGTAGGAGCTGGCTTTTTTTAGTACGAGAAAGACCAAGGCTGTTTTCCCTCCATGATTTTTACATCTCTAACATCAGCACAATACTTGAATTGAGAAATGTAAAATATGAAATGATTCAAGAGTTTCACTGTCAGATTGTACAATATGCTACTACTGGGAAAAAGCAAATAGGAATGTTTTTCTCAGTGCAGCTGGGGCAAATATGAAGGGATTTGCTGGAATCAAAATTAAAATTATGTCAACTGAAAAACACCAGTGAGTTGAATATTGCAGGTTACTGTCATAACTGATCAGAACAGTTTAAAGTAAAAATGCATGCACAGCAGTCAGCAGATGAGAACAATGAAAGCATTGTTAAGTTTACATGATGATAGATTTTAAAACTGCAACACTCATAAATAATTTACGCAACACAGGCACTTAGTAAATGTCACAGTAAAAGTGTTTAATGTATTCCCGGGATGTTAAAAGGGGAAAACATTTGCAAGTGTAGGGGAATATCCTGACTGAAAGCAGAAATTGTAGCACAATGCCTAGAATACCATCCCTGATCCCACTGTCTGTCCCTTCCTGACATGCAATGAAACTGAAAAACATTTAATGCTAAGTCAGTGAGATTACTCAGTGGTTAAAAATCTACATCAGTAGCTCAAGTTTTCAGCACACTGAATGGAGAGTTGAGAAAGAACTTGAAAATCAGTAGACATACTTCCAGTGATTTTTAAAAATTTCACAGTGGAAATAATTACATGAGAATGATTGTAGTAGGGGAAGGAGAAAATATCTTTAAGGAAAACAAGCCAGCTTTCCAGCACATGGATGATAAATCCTATCTCAGGAGGAAATGTGAGATATAAGCAAAAACAGAGGGGGCATCTGTATATCCAAGTTGGTTGGTAGCAATTATACTTAATGATGTTAAACTCTGACTCTACGAGGCCTCGTTGTTCGTTCTGCGATGCACAACAAGGGGAGCAATAACACCAAAATGTTCATTACCCTCATTAAAATATAAACACTGACAGTTTCGCATTAAAATACATATTTTAACATTCATGCGTCAAGGCTTTAGCCAGTTGTCTGCAAGGGTCTAGTAGCACAGGATCAGGACCACTCTGCTTTTTTAACGAATTGCAATGCTTCTCACCATAATATTATGAGCAAATACCCTGATTTTGCTCCCATAAGGGTAAACAGACAGCTTAATTAGCACAGTAATAAGCTTAATATTCACAATTTGTAAGTAAAGCAGCTATTACAAATAAATGCACATACTAAAGGACTTTGGGCTCTCCCTTTTCAGTGACAGAACAAGTCTGGCACTAGAAGAGCTTTCCCTGCTCCTCAGACCTCCACTGGCAGGGCAGCACCCTTAGCTCCGACAAGGGACATTTTACGTTCCAGCACACACTTCTGCAGAACCAGAATAAGACAGCAGAGGAAATCATGCAAGGAAAATTTGGCCCAGCATAAAAATAGAATGGTTTCCTGCTATGACCACCCCAAAATTCCTGAACAGTTGCCGGTGGGAAGCTTCTCTGGCATGCAGCCTGCTTAGGACAATTCTGGATATGGAATAGCTGGCTGTTGGATGTCTGGTCTCCTCAGCTTCAAAACCAGAGAGATGAAATAATGACTGTGAGTCAAACTGAAAAGGACTCTAAACATGCAGAACATTAGCAGCTTCCCCTAAGTTATCCAGCTACACTGGATGGCTTAAGAATGTATTGGAATTTTTTAAAAATTCCTAATTTATTAGTTTTATATTTTAAGAGTTACAGAGAGGCAAGAGCTCAAGAGAGCAAATGCTGACGTAAGAAAGAAGAAAATTAATATGGTGCCAGCAAATTCAATTATATCAGCAAAGCCACTTCTGTGCTAAAAGTCTGAATCTACAGTAAATCTGGCACAGAGCAGGATGACATTATGCTAAATTACTAAAAAAAAAAAAAAAACACACCAAAAAAACACCCCCATATAACAAACCAACATACAGACTACAATTAAACTGTAATTGGATTTGTCATTTCAAAGTATTAGCATCAGATTTCCACATAATGCAGGGTGACATATTCTTGTGCTAATAAATAGAAAGTTAGAAAAGTAAACAAAGCCTGTGTTTCTACTGTAAGGAAATACATGCACCAATGAAGCAACCTTTTCAGCACAGAAGTAATTTAATACCCAAACCACATGAAAAGTGATCTCTCTGGGAATAGCACAGCTGCTAAAATCCAAGTCAGTTTTTATTAAATCATCAAGCCTGTTTATGTAAAACTGAGCTCTCTTTAAATGACCTCCAAGAGGAAATTATTTGCTAACAAAAAACTGATACCTGCATTTATCTATATAGGTGTACATTTTTATTGTTTTTATATATCGGTATGTCTTGGATTGGAGATAAAAAAAATAAGAAGAAAAAAAAAAGAAATAAGCTTAGTGTAAACAGTTTAACTCCTCAGGCTCTACCATCAACTTTTAGCTACTGCTGAGCTTTCAGCTATTCATAAGGGTAGACAAAATTGCTATTATTTTTAGAAATGTGCAAGTTTAGTGCTTCAACTTTTGAGGAGAAATGCACATTAAGCGTGCTTCAAAACTTGTCAAATGAACCGAGGTAGCCTAGAGGAATAAAAGGAATACTGTAGAATAAGATATTGTGCAAGTTCTCAAAAAAAGGACAGTGCCCCAGGAGTTTTTGATGGCTGTTTGAAAGAAGGGCAATTGCAGTGAAAAGAACAGAAAGAACTTCTTGCAGTCAGTCTCAAGGTGCATAGAAGGGAACCAAATCCATGGCACTTCCAAGCAGTCCAAACCATGCGTCAAAACCTCTGAAACTTCTTATTAAGATATCCCAGTCAAAACTTCTTGAACTTGCACTACATGGCAATAGAAAACTTGCCAGAGAAAACTTTTCAAGGCCACTGTACAGCTGCCCTACTGTTCTGGCAGGACACAGCACGGAGCCAAGAAACAGCTGTAAACTGTGAGGTGACTCAGGACTGTCAACACCATCAAAAAAACAAGCAGTCTCTTCAATTAAGAACGAATTTTTTTTCTCAGTTGTTCTTTATATGTCTGTTTCTTATCACAAAACAGAAATTTAATATCTTTACAAATACATGAAGTTGCATAAGTTCCAGAAAGCTAAAAAGTTGTTGTTTATCAGACATCAGAAAGAATTTCTTAAACAATATCAATCTTATTCCTTCCCACAAAACTAAGAGATATTGACAGTATTTATGAGAAAAAGCTTTCAGAAATGTTTCAGAATCCAATCTCTTCTTGGATTCTTCAGCTGACTAGAACATTTACATGGAGATAGCATGCTAACAGGCGATGTCAAAGAACCTTGAAAAACAGTAAAAAAAGAAGGGCATGAGGGCACAAGAACTTTAGCTGAAGCAATTCCAATCCCTAAGGAAGACACAAAAAATGTCAAACATAAAGCAGTCCTCAGTACTCCAAGACCGACCCAGAGCAACACATACAAATAAAGCACGGACAAACTTGGACTTACCTTGGCTGAGCAGGCTGTGCACTTATCAAATGCCAGGCTGACTGGAAGAACATTATCAAATCTTGATAAAAATCCTCGGATCTAGAAGAGGAAAGAAAATTACAATACAAGTGTTTGAAAACACTTCCAGAATTCAACATGAACTGGAGATACACAATCTATAACTAGGGTATATAACATTCTAACACAGTCACCCTCAGTAACACACTGTTTTTCTATATGCCAGTAAAGGCACAACTATCTAAATGCAACGCTATTTAACCAGAAACAGAGGCACAGCACCACCTGCAGTTTGTCTTTTCTGAGTGCAAAAATTTGTTCAAAAATAAAAAGTCATGGTATAACCAGTTAAACACACTTTTATTGCCCATTTCTAACACACAGTCTGAAAACCCAGCTGCTGTGCATTCCTAAACTACGATGTTAATATAATAGTACTGATAGGTAAGTTTAAAATTCCAGACCAAACACTTTGCAGCATGTTTGAATGTTCAGACTATGAATTCTTTGGAGTATTGATCATCCTTTTTATTCTGTGCTTTTACAGGACTATTACAATCTAGAGATGTCACAAAGAACAGAACTTTAGTAACTCTGTAATACAAATAATAATGCCTTAATTTGGAAGTCTATTATGGAAATCCATCCAACACATTTAATGGAGCTGGAATGGCAGAGACCTGGGAAGCCAACAGCAATTTAAACTATTAAATACTATAACTAGTATTAGTACAAAAGTATTTTTGCAGAAACACCAAGCCATACATTGTATCAGAACACAAAAATACAGCAATTTTTTACACAAAGAAAGACGGAACGAAAACAACAAAAACAAGCCTTTCTGGTACCACACTGCTCTGTATTTCTAATATCCAAGGAACTCCAAGCCACTTCCTGGAAATAAATCCAGTTCATTTATGACAGTCCAAGAGCCTACAAGTGTGCAACATTTTTTATCCATCAAGTAATACCTTCTTAAAAAGAAGACTGCTGCATTAATTACTATCTCCCTTTTTCCACAGTATTGGGCTAACCATGTGAATAAAGACCAACACAAAACACCTCCCCAGAAACTAACAGTTAATTATAGACCCCTGGAGAAAATCATGCACTTCCCCAGCTGATTAGAGGGGTGGCTCTAAGAGAAACCAGCAGTTTGTAAAAGGATTAGATTTCACAGTCTTTGGAAAAAAAATTATCTGTTTTCATTTAATACCAACTGAAGCCGTATCTGTGTTAGCATGTCTAAAAGAGGAGACATTCATAATAGTCACTAAATGTAAACGTGAAAACAGGTATAGGATTGACAGAAGTCACAATTCTATGAATAGTTTTCCAGTTAAAATCTACATTTGACATGGATCACATCTGAAAGCATACCCCAAAACAGAGCTAGAACACAAGTAAAATCATACAGGGATATAAACAAAATCAGAAAGCACTGACTGCACAGTTGACATTCTCATCAGCCAGAGACATGAACTGAGAAATCATTATTTTTCCACTAGAAACAGTAAAATTTCTAAAGTTTACTAGGAAATATTTTAAAGAATAATATTAGCTACATTATGTAATATTTCTTGCTTTTTGTTGGGGGAAAGTAACTTACTTCTTCACTATCCCTTTTTAGGTGGTAAGAGAAAGTTCAAATTGCAGATGTGTTTTTCACAGGTCTGAAGTATATTCACTATTTGAGAACAAAATCACTGTATAAGATTCAAAGATTCAACTGTCAAAATTACTGAAGTTGTTTTCCCAAACAAACTGACCTAGCAAGAGTAAAATGTCTTTCATATTACCATTCCATATGATCACAGGAAACATTCAGATAATAACAGATAATTAATCTTGATAATTACAGATGTTAGTTTGTCAACTAAGAAAGCAAAAACTTCTCCAACAATAAAGCAGTACATGGATCAGCAAATGAACAAGACTTAGATTTGGATTCTGCTTCCTACTGAGATGTGAGAGGTCAAAATATCTCACTCAGCAGCTGGTGTGGGCTGGACTTGACTGATAACAGCATTAGCATTGGAACTACAGATAACACTATAGGATATGGGAATAACTAAGTTATAATAAAGTAACACTGAGAACACAACAAACTTATCAATTAGTGCCAAAGGTGGAAATTGTTGAGACCCTTCCAGATGAGCAGATCAAAAGTGCCAGCATGGACAAAAGCCTTGTACTGAGGGTATCTGAACCAGTCAATCAAGAACTGGATATTCCTGAGCAGTCCCGCAGATGAGTGTCCATAGTAAAAAGGGGAAAAACTTCAGGGGACTCCCGAGAAAGAGCTGAAGAGACTCCAGACTTACTGGAGAGAGAACCCAGGGAGAACCTAGGGCACCCCATTGCATAAAATGACCCAAGTGTGCACACTGGTCATTATATAAAATTATAAACAAAATCAGACAGATTTTATATAGCCCAGACGCCGTGACACTTGGATATTGCAAAGAAAACATACTAGTAGCTTTATGTTTTTCTGAATCAAGATTTGTTCTTAGTGTAAAAAAAACCCCAAAAACCAATAGAATCTAAAAATACTGCTCAGAAACAAATAAATGGTTTATTTATACAATGGAAGCATACAAACAGAGTCATTCAGATAGCAACATAAGGAAAGAGGCACAGAATAATTCTAGTCCCCAATGGTAATACCAAAGAGGATATGATTATGGGGATAAAATCAGCAGGCAGGTTTTTGAAGCACTGTACAATATAAGAAATAAGAACAAGTCTATCCAGCAATTCGAAAAACTTTATCCTTAGCACATTTGTAACTAGAGTTTGGGTTGAGTAGAAAAAAAGGGCTGTATTGTACCCAAAAATACATTAATATTTTGGAGAACTATAACTGTGAGTTGACTGGATTTGAATTGTTTTCATACTCTGAAGAGATTTAAAAAGGGAACAAAAGTCACTTTTAAATGATCATATCCTCAGCTCTGATGGGGAACAGGAAAGTCAGATGTTGCCTTATTCACATACTGCCTGCTCTAAAGAAATTCTTGCTAAGTAGGTAGCAGGATCTGTGCATCCACAAGGAGCACAGACACAATGCCAGGAACACAACTACCTTAGCCTGTGTGATGGATTAATATTTTTTTTTTTAAACAAATATGGAGAGTCAGTCCTTTGAGGAATGGAATCAGCATATTGCATGTTTTTGTTAAGCAGACAAAATCTGTGATATTTGCCTTATATCAGTTCCCAGGTCTTAAACAAAAGCATTTACTCACAAATTATTTACCTGATGAGGAACAAGTCCAAGAGAAGTAGGGGGTTCATTCATTCTGTCATCACTACTGCTGGCCACAGCATAACCACTGCCAAAAATCCAAGAAGGAAAATTAGAAGACAGTACACTCAGAGTCAAAATTTCCAGTAAGCTCCAAGGCGTTTTGTTACAGCTTATGGTTTAGAATCTGGAAAGGAACCTATCTGGAAAGTCTGTTTCAGAGTAACTAAGACACACCATGGGGATATAAATTAGTCTGAGACTGGTAACATGCTCATGTCTAACTCCTAAGTCACTTTTTCTTTCACAGATTTTAAAGACAGAAGAAAGCGCCTCAATTTCAAGTTGCAGAATTTCAGAATAATTTCTGGATTAAACCCACTTAATTTTAAATAAGGTTTGCAATATGTGGTTTATCTTGAAGCCCTTCATATGACACATATGACAACAGCTGTTCCTTACACTCAAACACTGTTCAACAAGGGAATGCCAAGATCCACTAACAGCAATATTTTCTTCTCAGTACTTTTCTACTGTTAAACTCAGAGAGAAAATAAAAAGAAAAACTTAAGATTTGATCAATCAGTTCCCTCAGACACTGTTAAATTACACTAATATAGTAGATGTGACCTATACATTACATTAATCTACAGACAACATTACACCTTACAGAATTATCCTACTTGGTGTGTACTTCCTTCTTCTCAAAAGATTTTATTAAATTTGTCTTATTTCTCAGAGAATACCAGTGCAGAAATGACTTACCCTTCTGGATGCTGTAAAACAGAAACCATTAATTCCACTGCAAGGGCTCCAGCTACCATGGCTAATCCAGGGCGACTGACTGTGCACTGCTGGTCCAGTGTCCGATCCCTGGTGGACTACAAAGATAGACAATTCTAAAGGAAAGAAAAAAAGTAACTCAAAAGTAACTATCTGTCCTGCCACACAAAACAACCTTAGTTCTGTGCAATTAATTTCTTTGATCTTCCAAGTACAAGATGAGCCATTTCTTAATCCCGCATACATCAGCATAAAACAAAACCCTTCATGAAACTTCATTTAAAGGATATAAAAAATTCAAGTCACAACAAAAGAAATATATAATCACTATTTGTATAAAGTTCTACTCACATCCCCCGGTGCCACAACATCGTTGCAGAAGTAGCAGCCCAGTTTATAGCCAGGGATATTTGAAAAGAGTGACGATCCCAAAGGATCAGAAGAACCAGAAGCACTGCTGAAACACGAATCACCGGATTCTTTCTGTTTTGGTTTCTTCAGGCCATGTCTCATAACAACAAAAGTGTCAAATCCCAAGGCAGCATTGATGACCAACTGTGAACAATAAAGGGAGAACAACAGATTTTACGTGAGCCAAAAACGGCGGGGAAAAAAAGGCCTCAAGGCTTTATTTACTGTAAATGTCAAAAAACCCCACATGCTGTAGATAGATGAACTATCCATTAATTGCATATCTACCATCTTTGTAATAAACAACAGTGTTTCTGAAAGGTGCAGAATTCCAGTTATCAAGCACATCTAAGAAATAAAACCTAAATAAAAGTCTGTTTCAGAAAGCCACAAACCCTTGCCCTTTTTTGTGTCTTTCAGGGAAATCTGATACAAATAAATGACTCCATCTAGCCGCTACACAAACCTATGCACACTTGCTGACAAAAAAGTAACAGGAACTTCAAGCAGTGAAACATCATCTGTTATCCAAAAAAATTTCTGCTCAGTAAGGAAAGCAATTAATGATTACTTATGGTCTTCATATGCATATGCTTAGTCACATGGGGAGCACAAGCAGCTGTGGTACAGTTACACTGTCATCATTTTCTTTTTTTTCTCTGGTTTGTGGCAAGTGTTAGGGTAATCTGAAGCTCTGTATGTTATGAGCATAATATCAATAAAATAATGACTGTCGCCAGTAAAATCTAAAGGAAGATTCTACACTGCTTCACATGCAGATACTTTTGACAGAAATTCTAGTGCAGCAGTTTGTAATTTTTCATTCTTATAGGCAAGAATTATTTAAAAGAGGGACTCTGAGGGAAGCTATGAAGAATTAGCCATCTTAACTAGCAAGCTTGTGAGTTGCATCATCATTCTCAGTATTTCAAATAATTTCTGGATAGTCTCTTTCGTAGCAGTTTATTTTCCCCTCAGGTCTAAAGTAGAACCATGCTGTTGAATCTGTGGTAGCACAGCCAGGTCTACAGCAATTAAAAGACTGCATCTTCTCATTACATCTACCTGTAAAGTCTGAATATGTTATTCCACCTTCAAAATATCAGTAACATGGCACGGCTGGTATTATCAGAAATTAATAACATTGCCAAACACTTCCCACTGCAATAAACTGTTTCTCTCTTTTCAGTTTGCTGGCTAGCAACTATTTCAATCTAACTGATTGACCCTTAATAAAAAAAAAAAACCAGAATCATCTGGTTTTGATAAAGAGACAATTGAAAAGTGTCTCTTGGTATGCATGAAAAAAAAAAAAGGGGGGCGCAAAATTTTACAAGTTCCAGTGCTCAAGAGGAACAAAGGTTTAATATCTGACATGAGGATTTAACACTTGAGGGGTTTAAGATGCTTGTTTTGGGGAGAGGACTGCAGGAATATCAAAGAATGATTATATGGGAAAACCAACTCTTTCTTCTACCCATGTACCCATTTTTATGCACTTTACACACATTCTCACTCACTACATTCTTTATATTCCGTGTGCCTTTTTTGAGACCTTGGGGACCAAACTGCAGCAGTACTTCAGATCTGCAGTCATCATGCAAAATCACATTGGAAACAGAGCTCTTATTAAATGTGCGTCAGCATGAGCATTTCAGTTTGGACACCTTGAGATGTCACTGCTGTGCTTATTCAGTGACAGGGAATTCCAACTCCTCCTATCAAAGTGATCTTATCAAATCAACTAACAGTTATGCAGACACACTATGCCACTGAATAACAGAGAAGTGTCACAAAGAAATTTTAAAATCTGTCATCAAAATATGATTTGAACGGTGCAAGGCAAATGTAGTGGGGCACTCTGAGCTAAGCAAATGCGGGGTGAGGTTTTAGAGATCATTAAAACAACCCTATCCTGACTGAACCAGACAGGCTGCACATAAAATATGCATATGCATATAAAACTGCATATATTTCGTACAATTACCAACCACCATACATATGGAAGAGTAGGTTGGCACTTTCCAGTTCAATACCCAGCTTTGCAAACTTACTCTTTATGCCATTTCTGAGCTGTTTTAAACAGCTAAAAGATTGCTGAAAGACCACAGGTGCAAACTGCAGAGAGAACAGGAGGATTAAGGAGGAATTGATTAAGTTCTCAAGTTACACTCCCTCACACCTGAAGTTATACTTCAGTGAAGTCTACAGTAAAGGGACACACTGATCTTTCTACTGGCAGTGTAATTCACTGGCAAAGAGAAGTTCATTTGAGCTACAAAGACATACAAGCCTATTGTTCAAAATGAGAAATCTATGTAATTTAAGGAAAGAATGAAAGAAAAGAAATGGTACAATACCTTCCTCTTACTGGCTGCAATGACAGCAGGAAGCCATCGACTCTCTCTAGTATCCATTAGTAGGAAAACAACATCATGAGCATCAATAAGCTCTTCAAGTTTAGCCACATCCTTCCTAGCCTGTGCCATCGTTACCTCAGAAAAATTCACTGGGTGGCCTGGCATAGGGATGCTCATGTTATAGCCTTCTGAGCTCTAGATGGAGGCAGACAGAAAACAACAGGTTAAAAAGATAACCTTGTGACTGAATAGAATTAGTATAAAATTCAATACAAAACTGTAGAGTACAAATTCAATTACTTTTTGGCAAAACGGCAACTTTCTTCTTGACACCTCTGTGTGTGACAGTGCAGTGCTAAAGTTTCTGAGTCTCAGCTGCTGTATTTATCCAGAACAGAGCAGCTCAGTGCCATCACACTAGTTTGGGTCACAAGTGAAGACCCTCCCTGTTCATATGTCTCAGAAGGTCTTTTTAGGCCTAGCAAATCACTGCAAGAAGGTAGATGAATTGCTCTTAATCCCAGAAGTTATAAACATCCCTCACTACAAAGGCAAGCAATCCCACTCACATGTGATTATGATCCAGCTGATAAACATGCATAAAATCTTTGGTTTGGATTCTCTTTGCAGCCACTTCGCACATGATGTTCACAGGATGCAGTTCATATTTCTGATATGGAATACTGACTTAGTTACAGTAAGGCAGTAATTGAAGTTATCACACATTCTGCTCTTTGTTTTAAATTCCTTAGTCTTGAATGATTCTACTGTAATTCAACCAGCCATATGTGAAGTTGATATAGAAGAAAAGCCCTTCTGAGACTTGTTACTCTAGAGCTTGGCTGTCTGGAGACTTGTACTGTGCAGATGCTGAAAAGAGCATATTCCTGTTGCTGAACATGTTCCTCTTCCAACCCCCTATTTGGGCAAGGCATACTGAGCAGAAAATACTGAGCCAAATAAGCATATACACAATGCATATACAATGCAAACAATTAACTCACTCATCTGGAAATACATTAACACAATCTGTTGGCCATCTGCTGTAAGAGAAGAATGGATCTTCATATATATGTTACAGAAGCATAAGCTCTTCTGTCTGTCACTGTGCTTTACGCAACTAACCATTTAAAAGCCGAAATTTAAAAGCTGGATGAACCAAAGATAATATTGCATGCAAAGAGAGAAAAGGAAGGCTGGTGGAATGTGCTTTTGTATAGACCAACTACAAGCACAACTCATAAATCCAGGTGAGGCAAATAACCAGAAAGGTGAATGTACATTCTAAACATCATAAATATCCCTGAGGATGATAAAAAGAACAAGGCACATACAGCAGCTTGGAGAAATTAATTCAGTGATATCTGTATTAACCACACCCAAGGATATACCTTTTTTCCCCCTTTTTCCCCTCACTGCCACCTCCAAGGGTAGGAAAGCAGAGCCCACAGTGACTCAGCATGCTACCACCAAGGAGCTGTTGCCCAGTGAGAACAGCTCTGTATCACCAGCACAACATTGGGTAATTACTGGAGAAGGCTGTACCTTCAGGGTCATTATCACCTCAAAAAGCTGTGGCAGGAACAGAAAACTTAATCCATGCTGTACATGAATAACGTGTGTATGGACAACTTGTTAAGTCGTACTGCACACAAGTGCTGATCTATTACATAAGCATAACTGACACTGCTGGTGATTTAGGAGGTTGATTTTGGTTCAATAAATTAACACAAACAACTAAACAAGTTGAACACCACCTGCATGGAAATACAGTAACCAAGTTTGTAAAATACTAAAATCTTTGCAAAATTCAAAAAAACCCTATCCTGTGACTGTAGCTGTAGGAATACAGACAAGTCTAACAGCTTCAATAGCTTCAACTGTCCCTTGAAAAAAAGACACCAGTTACTAGCAAAAGCAGCTGAGGTTCACTTTTGCAGCCAAATGCTGGCAACAAGAGCTCAAAGAGTAGATTGGGATGGCACATGAATACTATTTTAAGGAGGAGTAAATGCGCATATACCCCTGAAGACAGAACTTGCTCATTCCACAGAATTCCAAAATCTCAAGAGTCTCTGTGTGACAAAAAGAACTTTGCTTGACTGCTCACAAAAAAGCTTAGATTTTTAAGACCTTCACGCTAAAAAAGGTTTTAAAATTACTCCAAATTTTCCAAAACCAGTTACCATCCCATATAGTAATAGAATCACACACCACTCCTTTTTTTAGAAGTATGTTGGCATGTGCAAAACCATAAAAGATAATGTACTTTTCAACACTTTCACTGACAGATGACCAAAGCTGTGCTAGAGGCTCTAGCGCTTTTTTGTTTTTTGCATTTCTTTTTAAAGCCAACAGGCAAAATATTGCAATTTGTGGTGCTACCATAACATTCTCTCCCATTTTTATTCGCATTTCTATTAACTTTCTGCATTTTTTGTTAAACCATGGCTCAGATCATTTAGAATATAACTGTGTTCAATACCTGAACAGAAGTGTGTAGGTACATACAACATTAAGATATGGGGTGCTGGCATCATGAAATTGTTCTATGAAAAGCATCTACATAAAGTGGCCCCCCAGGCATGACCGAATAAATACACTGGAGTTCTATGCCTGAATAGTTCAGGAAATGAGTATATAAGAGAGGTAAGAGAGTTAAATTCCACAGAACAGCTACATGAATGACTCTGTGCATTACCTACTTGTTAAGAAAAGCTGTGAATCCATAAATGCTGCTATTTCCAAGGCCTCTCTTCTTTTTTATAGTAAAACTCTAAGCTACAGCTAATGATAATCTTAGAAGTGGATTGAAACAAATCAGAGCTCCTTGCCAAAGCATTCCTTCTTGTTTCATCTGCATGATGAGGTGGTTACTCTTCCAACTAGAAAGGATGTAAATTAAAAAATAAAGCAGAATTCACAGAGAGCAGTTGAGCACTTCAAAGTCAACCAGGAGACACTGCATTTTACATGCCAAATATTACTCACAATTGAATCAAAGAAAGTAAATTAGACTGCAAATGTAAACCCAAATTTTCAGAAATGCCTTCAGAACCAACCAGCATTGCTGACTGGGTTCCCTCGGAAAGGACCATGTGGGTTTCCAAACAGCAAGAGACAGTTTTGGCTACTCCTTCCAGTGTGAGAGAAATGAGAAGGCTCAAAATCTGGGACAACTAAACTTTTTACTCAAAGACATTTATACTGATAAATCTGGACTTTGGTAAGAAGGAAAGCACAGTCTGCAGCAACAGATGTAGCTCCATGGAGAAGCCCAGCGCAGTCACTGGGCTATGAACATCTCCAGCTACAGCAGCTTCACTGTCCAAATCATCCCAAGGCACCAAGATTTTACCCTGACTACTTAAAGACTTCTTGTTAGTCCATGTGCTTGGCCTGCTGCTTGATCCTCACGACTCACATGCTGCCAGCATGATATGAACTATTTGAACCAGAGGTTTTACTGGGAAGCCCTGTTAATTCTTCTTGGTGTCGGCATATAGTTTCTCTGTTTATTTACAGATGGTCAAACAGGATACCTCTTCTCCATGAATTCTACTGCAGGAATGAGACTGACCAAAAAATATATTAGAAACATTCTATCATGAGGTTACACAGGAACTGTACAACTGCTTTCTCCTGATTTGTGCAAAAAACCTATGAAACCAGGTATGAGTCCCACTGAAGGCTGATCAGATGTGACACATCCATGGCATGAGGAAACAACAGGGAATGCATAACACTAACAGGGATACTGTGCTAAAAAACAGTGGTAGGTGCAGAATGTTTGAGGTGTATAGTAGAGGAAAAATTCCTTACAAACAGTACAGGCTGCACACTGTATATGCTATTACCAAACAGGAAAATTCCTTTTTTCCCTGTGTATAGCAAATATATATGTATATACATCACAGATACAGGCTCACTAAAGCATTGTTATTGGCTCCCCTATATTACTAGAAGCTCTTCTCCAGGTTACATTTAACTTTTTTTTTCCCCTTTCATTTTTTCCAAGCCTCATCACAATCCCACAATTCCACAGTACAGTCTGGTCTTTTGCTTTCTTGGTTATTTCTAACAAGAAAACTCATAACTGTACTAGTCAGGATTCCACAAACAGCTTTTATTTCCTCTAATTAAATTCATTCTTAATATTCCTGTTTTTGAGTTCTCAAGTATGAAAAGTGAGAAATCATGTGACACATGCCCTAGAGAGCATGCTGTTGGTGCTCAGATGCTTTCTCTTCTGTACTTGATATTTAATAATTCTATAACTAAATGAGTATCACCAAGTAACAGCAATACTATACTGCAGGAAACTTAAATAAAGCTCTTGGAACTTTCAGAGAATTTCTTCTGATTTACTTACCAAAAGTTCTGAAAGTGAAATGTTCAGAATTTTTTCATAGTGGGGATCATTGTTTGATACTCAAATATTCATTGAATTACTACTTAGTAGCAATACTGACTTCATAAATGATAACAGTAGGATAATAATAGGGTCAACACAGAGAGAAGAATAAAAGCACAGGGTACTCCTTGGCTGAAACTAAAGGAACCTAAAAATGTTTAGAAGTGATCTGTAAAGTTGTTCACAACACTGAGCATCAATGACATAATCTGTATTTCCCTCTTCATAACTCCTAACATTATTATGACTAGTAACATAGTAGCATTTTAAACACAGAATTGCATAGTGAGTGTTCTTACTACATTAAGATGTTGTTTGCCAGCTGAGCTCTGGTAACTATAGCTACCCCATTCTAAGACAGTCTCAATTCCAAAACAAACACTGTTTTATCAACAGCTGAGTGACTTTCATCACATGCCAAACTAGACTAAAAATATTTTGTTCATGATAGAGGATGCTGAGACTGTGTCTATTCTGAAATTATAAGCCAACTACTTTTCTGGAAGTTAAATATTAACTTATTTTCTTCTAATGTAGAAAATCAATTAAATAGGACTGGAAATTTTAAGTGTAAAACATAATAGGAAATCTCAATGATATCTTTATTACCAGTTTCAAGACCTGCTCCCATAAATGGACAATGAATATGTCTGACCTCACATTTAGGAGCAGAAAGCTCGTTAGGACATACTAGACATAAGAACGTTTTACTTCACCATCAATGAGCTACAAGCTAATTCAGATGGTGCTTATTTATATTTCATTATTACAAGTATTTGTCTGAAGAAAGTTTAACAGGTATGGAGTGCCTGAAGTAAAATGCTTGCAGGTTTGTCAGTAACCACAGGTGATATCACCTGTGCAGCATTTTTCCCCACTCATAATAATGTTTAATTCCTAGCATGCGGAACAGCAATTTAAAGTCCCTGCTTTTCTTCCAAGCAATGTATCAACATGTTGTAAGATACTGATCTTACCACTCCTGGGAAGATTTTCAGTAGCCTGTCTGCTGCTGCAAGTGCCTTAGGCTTCCCACCACTCAGACAGTCTTCAAACTCGTACAGCTGCTGCCGCACAGGGTTGGAGTAGGAGATCTTTGCATTGTCCACAAATGTGATCTTCCTGACTCCCCAGCCCTAAATGAGAAAGGAGTTCAAATAACGACAAGTACGATAGTCTTAAACACTTTTGAGTAATGCCAGACACTAAAGAGTTTTGTCCATTTTTTTCTAGAAAGATCAAGCTACAAAAGCTTTTGAACCTTGTACTTGCACAGAAATCAAAGAATAGAAAATATGCTCTGTCGAAATATATCATTTAACAGTAATCCCTCAAAATGCTACTGAATTCAGTGGGATGTGGTGAACATCCCTGAAAGTAATTATCAGCTTAGTGAGTTACTTTAAGTGCTTCACTGTGAATATGGTCACAGAATCATAGAATCAGTTGGGTTGGAAAAGACCTCCAAGATCATCAAGTCCAACCCTTGATCCAACCCCGCCGTGGTTCCCAGACCATGGCACTGATGCCACATCCAGTCTCATCTTAAACACCTCCAGGGATGGTGACTCCACCCCCTCCCTGGCAGCCCATTCCAATGGCTGAGCACTCTCTGGGTAAAAAATTTCTTCCTAATGTCCAACCTAAACGTCCCCTGGCACAGCTTTAGACCGTGCCCTCTTGTCCTACCGCCTGGGAGAACAGACCAACCCCCACATGGCTCCAACCTCTTGTCAGGGAGTTGGAGAGAGGGATGAGGACTCCCCTGAGCCTCCTCTTCTCCAGGCTCAACAATCCCAGCTCCCTCAGCCTCACCTCAAGTCCCTTCACCAGCCTCGTTGCTCTTCTCTGGACCTGCTCCAGCCCCTCCATGTCCTCCCCGAACTGAGGGGCCCAAAACTGGACACAGTACTCCAGTGTGGCCTCACAAGCGCTGAGTACAGAGCAAGAATCACTTCCCTGCTCCTGCTGCCACATCATTCCTGATACAGGCCAGGATCCATTGGCCCTCTTGGCCACCTAGGCACACTGCTGGCTCAGGTTCAGCTTCCTGTCGATCCAAACTCCCAGGTCCCTTTCTGCCTGGCTGCTCTCCAGCCACTCTGTCCCCAGCCTGTGGGG
>VZRE01003945.1:26943-43335 GCA_013396775.1 Cephalopterus ornatus | reverse complement strand
GGAGTTGCAGAGCCACAAGGTCCCCCCTGAGCCTCCTTTTCTCCAGGCTGAGCCCCCCCAGCTCCCTCAGCCCCTCCTGCTGCTCCAGCCCCTTCCCAGCTCCCTTCCCTTCCCTGCACACGCTCCAGCCCCTCCAGGTCTCCCTTCCATGAGGTTCCAGAGCTGGGCACAACACTCCACGTGTGGTCTCAGCACAGAGGGACAATCCCTGCCCTGGTCCTGCTGCTGCCAGGTGGAAATCCCAGCCCAGAGATGCAGAGGCCCTGCAGATCCAACCTCCTCTGAGATAAAAAAGCTTTCAGAAGCTGCTCACGTGACATCCCTGTCCTTTGGTTCTCCCTCATTTCTTCACATGCCGCACAAAACACCTTCCCTGGAGGAAATGGAGATTCGACACTAGACCAAATCCTTCTACCCAAACCAATTCCCTGCCTGCCTTGCCCATGCCTCCTCCACTTCGCCTTCAGCATCCCTGGTTCCAGACTCTTCCTGTCCTCACCACACCTCCTGTATCCCTCCCTCATCCCTGCCTTTACTTTTCTGTTTCTTCAGTCTCAACATCATTTTTCATTTGGGGATTATGTAAAAATCTTCCAGAATGTCCTTGTCAGCCAGATATAGCTCTTCCATGTCCTCTCTTGCTGTTTTCTGGAGGTTTCCTGGAGTCTTCTATTGACGTTGTCTGGACGTGACAATATGGACATTACGGAATGAGAACATGCAAGTGTGGGATACACGGGATGTTCTACATTTCCAAAACACCTTTACTGTGTGTGAAGACCAGCTGTGAAACCCTCGTTCAGGCAGCTCTGATCTGGCTCAGAAAAGTGAGGAGCACCAGGCAGGTGAGTGTCTTGGACAAGGGTCGATCCCAGTCAGGCACCACTGATGGATGGGAGAGTGGATTTATGGAGTGGGAGTAACTGGGATGTACAAAACCACATCAACTCCGCTGCCCAGGTCTCCCCGGATCTGCCAGAAGTCCAGAAATCCAAACAAACGTAGGGAATCATGAAAATGTCCTGAAATAGCTTAAAAATAGGCAGATTTTCAAGGTGGAAGAAGAGCAGGAAAATATGAGCCCAGGGGGACAAAGCCACCCTTAGTTCCAGACATTGCTGCCCTGTGCCAGGAACACTGGAACTTCTGGAGCCTGTTTGCTGATGGATTTGCGTCTGGAGGCTGACCTCGGTATGGAGCAGGATGTGGTGACAGGACAAGGGGGTGGCCTGAAGCTGAGGGAGGGCAGGGTTAGATGGGATATTGGGAAGGAATTCTACCCTGTGAGGGTGGTGAGGGACTGGAATGGAATTCCCAGAGAAGCTGTGGCTGCTCCATCCTTGAGTGTCCAAGGCCAGGTGGGATGGGGCTTGGAGCAACCTGGGCAAGTGGAAGGTGTTCCTGCCCATGGCAGGGGGTGGGAATGGGATGATCTTAAAGATCCCTTCCATCCCAAACCATTCTGGGATTATTTGCTCTCAGATTCCCCTTCCCTGGCCCTCCCTGAGAGCAGCCTGGCCATGGCAGTGCTCTGCCTGCTGCCAGCTCTGCTCTGCAGCGTTTCCTCCTTAAATCCTGGCATCCCTTTCCTACATTCATTTCTTGTCTTCAGTCACTGTCCATAAAATCTCTGGTGCAGAGTTTAGTCAGGGATTGGTTTTGTGCTGGTTCCAGCACAAGGACACAGGAACCTGAAGCCGGAGTTTCGGGTTGACACTGAGGAAAAACACCCCATGGGTGCCAGTGGGAACAAATGCAGCTATTTCTCAGTGGGGATTGGTGCATCAGGATGAGGTGCTAATTATTCTGCAAGGCCAAGATAACCAGGAGATCATGGGATCATAGAATGGTTTGGGTTGGAAGGGATTTTAATGATGCTCTTGTTCCACCCCCTGCCAAGGGCAGGGACACCTTCCAACTAGCCCAGGTTGCTCCAAGCCATATCCAACCTGGCCTGCGACACTTCCAGGGATCCAGGGGGAGCCAGCTGCTGAGGCAGTGCCTGTTGATGCAGCCCCCTGAGGGTTAAGAAACAGCATCTTCTGGTTTTTTGTTGTTGATGGTTTATACCTTCAATCAATTTAAGATGAAATGAAAAGAAGATTACTCTGGCAGTCTTGACCCTTGGATCTGAAGGAGCTACAAGGAAGGTGGAGTGGGAATCTTCACCAGGAACTGAGGGACAAGGGGAATGAGTTCATATTGACAGAGGGCAGGGATAGATGGGATATTGGAAAGGAATTCCTGGCTGGGAGGGTGGGGAGGCCCTGGCACAGGTTGCCCAGAGAAGCTGTGGCTGCCCCTGGATCCCTGGAAGTGTCCAAGGCCAGGTTGGATGGGGCTTGGAGCAACCTGGGCTAGTGGAAGGTGTCCCTGCCCGTGGCAGGAGGTGGCACTGGATGATCTTAAGGTACCCTCCATGATCTACTCTCCCCTATCTTGTCATTCCTCTTACTGATTCTGTGGCTGATGGACATTAAAAAAAGCCTCATCCCAAGCCTGTTTCACCCCACTCCAGGTTGAAAACACCTCCTTGGAAGAGCTGCACTGCAGAGCCCAGTTGTCCTGCTGCAAAAACCTCCTAAACCTCAATCTCCGCAGCTTTGCTTCAGTGCTGTGACTTGTCAGAGCCCTGACAAACAACCCTCTGCAGTGACAGATTCCAGGAGAGCCTGGGAGCCGGATCGATGCTGATTTATCACGCTCCAAGCTGCCCTTGCCAAAACTGGGGAACTCTGTGCAGATGTAGATGTAGGAAAAGCTGTCTGGGAGTCGTTTATAAGCTGGATATAAGGAACAGCTCTGCTGCAAAGCAGCCTATTGTTTATGCCCCACTGCGTCACCAGCGCGGCCTTACGGGGTTCCTGTAAGAGCTCTGGGCAGCTGCCTCTGGCAAGGACAGAAATGGCTTGGCTGTTCCATGAAAAGCGGGAAACAGAGACAGAAGCTTTTTGACTGAGGGGGAAATTTAAGGTATGAGTTCAAATAAATGGTGGTAATTGCAGTGAGAATTATTCGGAGCAGCGCTGCTTTCCAGGCTCCCCAGGGCAGTGGGCACGGCCCCAAGGCTGCCAGAGCTCCAGGAGCCTTTGGACAACGCTCTGAGGGACAGGGGGGATTGTTGGGGTGTCCTGGGCAGGGCCAGGGCTTGGACTGGGTGATCCTTGGGGGTCCCTCCCAGCTCAGGACATTCCATGACTCTTCTCCTCTGAGCCTGCAGTGAAGCAGACCGAGGGGTAATAAAGCTGTGGAGCTGCACTGAGGGATCCTTCAGATGTTCTGCTTAAATATTCATTCCTTCCAAGCTGTTTTCTTGCTTTGAAACCAGTTTTTACTGCGTGCAGCTCCGGAGCTACTTGTGACAAGCAGAGAAGTCTGGCTGCACACAGGTACAGCTCAGGAACATCGAGGTCATCTGAGGAAGGTGCACGGATTTTCTTTGGAGACACAAGGAGGGTCTTTTGTAGGAACTCTGTTTGTTCAAACAGATGATGTGTCTGAGAACCATGGGATAATCTGGGTTGGGAGGGACCTTAAAGCCCATCCAGTGCCACCCCCTGCCATGGGCAGGGACACCTTCCACCAGCCCAGGTTGCTCCAAGTTTATCCAACCTGGCCTTGGACACTTCCAGGGAGCCAGGGACAGCCACAGCTTCTCTAGGCAGAAAGGAATTTTCTGCTTTCACTGAGGATATCCAGGTTTGGATTTTCAGACTGTTCAGCCTTAAGTCACCTGGAAAACGGTGGCCTGTGTACATTGTTTTTCCCTAAAGCGACCTAGAGCTCCTTTGGGCTTCAGAAGTTTATAACCAGACCCTTAATGGTCTACACTGGTTCTACTGGAGCAGCCCAAATCCATCCTGGATGGAGATATGGCTGTGAAGACTGAGGCCAGAGCCACTGATATTTTATTTTCCCAGTTTAGGGACAGATCTTCAGGTGGCCACCTCCTGCTCCCAGTTCACAGCTCCAACCGGGATGTGCTGCAGAATTAACAGCCCATATTTTCCTCCTTTTCTGATATTTTTCCCGGGAAAACAGAGGGGAAAAAAATACAGCACACAAAGCATGAGCTTCCTGTTGCAATCCTATGAATGTTTTATGGAGATGAGCCAGCTTCGTTCCCCCTGCTCACATTCCACACAGGGTTTGGATGCATAGTGTTCCTATAGGAAAAATGAACGTGGCACCTGGAAGAGCAGCTGGTTTGGGGACGATCTCAGCTCCTGAGCCTTTCAGAGCCAGGAGGGCAGAGGGTGGCACCCATCAAATCTTTCATTCATGGCAGTTTTCACGGCCCAAGCACCTTCCTGGTCGCCTGCTCAGGAGGGAAAAGTTGCCCCCAGCACGGGGAACATCAGGAGTGAGTTTATGGAGAGGAAAACAGTTGGAGGAACTGAACTCTTTCCAAAAGCAATAACTGGGCTTTAAGGAAGGGGCATTTGAGGGGGAAATTTCTGGTTCCCGTGCAACACTCCTGGTGAGGACACACCACCCAGCAGAAATATGCAGGAGAAAGTGGGAACAAGACTGTTCATGCAGAGAAAACAAAATGATCCCGGCCCAAGGTGTGATGCAATCCAAGCACTTTGGAGGTGAGGCAAAAACTCCCACTAATTCCAAAAAGGATGGGACCTATAGCAAATAAAAATGGAATATTCCAGGGAATCCAGATCCTGGCGCCGGGGATCATCACTTTTGTTCAGCAAAGTGGTTGGGAAATGGTTTTCACTTTGGGGAAAGGCTCTCCATGGAAAAGATTTCATCCTTATTGGACTCAAGAGAAGCATCAGTCATAAAAACAAGGGCAAAACAGAATCTCAAGCACCCTTCCATGCTCACCCAGAGACAGGAAAATCACAGGAGCACCAAGGCTGGATGAGACCTTCGAGATCATCCAGTGCAATGAGGGGACCTGGATTAAACCTGTGACGGCGTGAGGGAAAGGGAGGAAGGTGGAAGGACACCTGGAGGTGTGAAAGGGGACCTGGGTAAGAGGGAAAGCGGAGCCAAGGAACTGAAGGCGCCGGGGAAAATACCTGAGTGGGAAAGGACCCCCAAGGATCATCCGACCCAACCTCTGGCCCCGCACAGGACCCCCCAACAATCCCAACAATCAGTAGTTCAGAAGCTCTTTTGAAGATTTCTCCCTCAGGCAGCACAAAGAGACAGTGGGAAAGACAAACCTTGGCCCCAGACAAGTGGGGAATTAAACACACCAGCTCTGAGTTACGAAACACAAAGAGAGGAGGGACTTTGTCACTTTCTAATGAGTGCCCCAAAATCAACATTTTTAGGCTGATTTGCAAAGGACAGCATCACCAGCTTCTGTCAGTCCCCTCAGCCCACCTCCATCACTGCTTGCCTCTAGGGAGGCTGGTCTGTGGACACGAAAAACAGGCCCCATTTTAACCGCAGAATATTTAATCACAGAATATTCTGAGTCGGGTGGACCCACAGGGATCATCAAGTCCAACTCTGAAATGAACGGCCCGTACAGGGATCAAACCCACGACTTGTCAGAAGCTTTGTTTGCAAAGGCATCTGTGTGCTCTGTCCCAAGTTCTCTGGTAGATAAGACCAGATTCTTCCTTTCAGAGTGCTTGGGGTAAACACTTGGATATATTTGAAGTAAATCCTCTGATTTAATGCAGCAAATCTGATCATGGGGCAGCTCGGCCCTCTGGGCACCCACACCACCACATCTGTGCCTCAGTGACTTGGGAACTGTGTTCCCTCTGAAAAGTGTACTCAGGTAAGAACAAGGTCCAACATCCTCAAATCTAATTAGGACACCCCATAAATATATTCTGAACATCCTTGGTTTCCCCATTTGTGTAAATTCTTACCTGTGTCACAAGTGCTGGGGAGAAATCATTGATTTATGGGGAGAAAACACTGCCAGTGTCACATATTGGGGTTATAATGGGTCAGACCCCGCAGATTTGGGACTTCTGGTTGGTTTTGGATAGACATGGGCATGCTGGATACCTTGTTCTGAGGGTACTGTAGGTGTTGTTAATTCAGGTTTGTTTCTAAATACTCAGAGAGGGCAAACATGGAATCCCAGAAAGTTTGGATTGAAAGGGACCTGAAAGCCCATCCGGTGCCACCTCCTGCCATGGGCAGGGACACCTTCCACCAGCCCAGGTTGCTCCAAGCCCCGTCCAACCTGGTCTGGGACACTTCCAGGGATCCAGGGACAGCCACAGCTTCTCTGGGCAACCTGTGCCAGGGCCTCCCCATCCTCACAGCCAGGAATTCCTTCCCAATATCCCATCTAACCCTGCCCCTTCTCCAGCTTCAAGCCATTCCCCGTGTCCTGTCCCTCCATCCCTTGTCCCCAGTCCCTCTCCAGCTCTCCTGGAGCCCCTTTAGGCCCTGGAAAGGGCTCTGAGGTCTCCCTGGAGCCTTCTCTTTTCCAGGCTGAACATTAAAAGCCTTTTCCTCTTTCCATTAGACCCAACACGAACCCCAGTGCTCTGGGTCTCACAAGAACCTGGAATTCCAGTTTCTCCAGTGCTTCCCATGTGTTAGACATGAGTCAAGTGACAGCTCTGGACCCTCCAGAGCCCTGCCTGGGCAAGAGAACACACAAAACCCCCCCAAGCTAATGCTTTTCTAGTGACTTGCTTCTCAAAGGTCTAATTCAAGAGCTTTTATGGGTTAAGATGGAAAGGATTTCTCCTAAAACAGTCACAGGATGGATTTCATTTCAAGCATCACGACAAGATACTCTTTCCTCCTCTTTCCTCCCCCCTCCGCCCCACATGTGTCTGGCTCTTACCCTGTGGTTTTCTCACCGCTCAGGCCAGGACTTTTCCAGCCTCTTCATCTCCCAAATGACAAATTTTTGGAGTCACAAATGTGACTGTGGCAACCGTGACGCCAAAGTCTCCTCCTGTTTGACTTCACGCCCTGTTGGATTCCTTCCCTTCTCTCATCTGGACCCTCTGCCTGTTATTCCCTGTTATTCAGCAGCCTCAAGCTGGTCTGTTCTTCCCAAATTACCCTCTGGATGAGGTTGCCTAGAAAGTCAAGGTGCCTCCTCCAAGCGGAGGGGCTGTAAGTCCTCCCCAGCTGAGCTCAGAACTTGCTGGAGCTCGGGAGATCAGGTGCTGCCTTTTAACCTGGAATCACTGACTTCCCACTGACAGCATCCTGCAGAATCCAGATTTTTGCCCCAGCCATCCCATGGGTTTCCTTCTGGTGTTGTCCACCCCCTTCTCTGGATCTGATTTGCAGGAAGCATTTGGGATCACCCTGTTTATACCTTTAGGGTCTCCCAGGCCCTCCTAGTGGGATTTCCTTGCCTGAACTCAGTGGGATATGGATCAGGTCCTTAGGGAGGAAAAAAGATGTCCATCCTTTTTTTTTTGGCAGGTGGGGGGAAGGGGGAGTTCTGTCTTTAGGGGAGCTGCTGGTTTTGCATTTCCATTCCAAGCCTCCAGGTTTGTGCCTGCTCAGGGTGAGAGGCTTGAGATGAAACCTCAGCCAGGGTTGTGCATTTTACAGTTCTATTAAAAAAAACCCCAAAACACTAACATGGGGGAATTTTCTAGATTCCATCCAATCCATAATAACTTTTGAAAAGTTAATTTGCTGCAGCTGCTTTATAACTCCTCCTAAGGCCACAACTCCACATGATTACACAACCGCAGCAACTTTTATGGCTGAGTGGAAACACTACCCTGGTTTTGTTGTTCTACAAAAGCCAATATTTGGTTTAAAGATTCCCTTGGATTTTTAATCCACTTTGCTTGGAAATCTCACTCGCCACCAGTATTTTTTTTTTTTTAGAGACTTCACCTGCTTTTGGGCCTGTTTCTTGCCATAGATCTGAGGGGTTTAATGCAGCTTGGGGACAAATTGTGTGGCCATGGGGTCAGGGCAGGGATTGTCCCCCTGTGGTGAGGTCACACCTCCAGGACTGTGCCCCGTTCTGTGTGTTCATGGAAGACAGCCATGGAGCGGCTGGAGCGTGTGCAGGGAAGGGAACGGAGCTGGGAAGGGGCTGGAGCAGCAGGAGGGGCTGAGGGAGCTGGGGGGGCTCAGCCTGGAGAAAAGGAGGCTCAGGGGGGACCTTGTGGCTCTGCAACTCCCTGACAGGAGGGGGGAGCCGGGGGGGGTCGGGCTCTGCTCCAGGGAACAAGGGACAGGAGGAGAGGGAACGGCCTCAGGCTGTGCCAGGGGAGGAGCAGGTTGGACATGAGGAGGAATTTCTCCCTGGAAAGGGTGGTGAGGCCTTGGCAGGGGCTGCCCAGGGAGGTTTGGAGTGCCCAGCCCTGGAGGTGCCCAAGGAAGGCCTGGCCGTGGCACTCAGTGCTCTGGGCTGGGGACAAGGTGGGCATGGGGCACAGGGGGGATCCATGGGCTGGGAGGGCTTTTCCGACCTCTGGGATTCTCTGATATTGGAAAAACCCTGCCCTCCACCCTCTGGGGTATGAAACAGGTCACTGGTGTCTTCTGTTTGTGTCCATGCAGGTCTAAACCAGGACTAAGATGAGACCCCCAACCCTGGCCCCTGATTTCCCTCCCGTGTGAGAGCAGAATGTTGAACACAAATCCAGCCTCTCACCCCTGGCCATGCTAATAAAAGTCCTGCCTCTCCACTCAGCCAGCTTTGCCCGAGGACTCTGTCAGCCAAAATAAAAAGGATATTTCTATTTAAATACCATCCAGTGCGTGCACATTGAGAATATTTTTACTGTGGTAGCAAACATGCCACTACCAATAAGAGGGGTCTTGTTGGTATAAGTTGGCTGTTAAAATTCAGCCAGGACTAAAAATTGCCAGAGAAGGTCTTGGCCTAGAAGGTATTTGTTTGTTTTGACAGGTTATTTAAAACAAGGCCTGACAAATAATTAGTGGGTTTGGAGTTGTACCTTGCATTTTTCTGTTTCCAAAGGTCTGCCGTGATATTTGCTGGTGATTGGATCCCGACAGAAGGAGAGGAGCGGGAACTGCAATCTAGCAGGCAAATTCTGGGATTCTTTTTTTAGGAAATAAAAAAAAAAGCTAGTTCCCTTTCAGGACAGGAACAACTAGAAAAGTTTTCAGTGTTTCCCACTGGGAATACAAAAAGGGTAATCAATGATTGTCCACAGAGGTAGAATAAAAACTAGTAGAAATGACCATTTTTTGCATTTCTCTGTTTGGATAAGGGATTAAAGCCTTTCCACCTATAACCTGCTGAGAATCTGAAAGGCCTGAAGAGATGGAAGGGTGGTCCTGGGCCCTCTTCTTTCCTAGGTGGAAGTTATTGGCTCAGAGAGATGATGAGCCTTGTAAACTAAATCCACCTCAATTCTTATGTAAATTATAGCCTGACACCCAGGCAACCCTCCACCAATTTAATCCACGGCCATACAGACGGGGAATCTGAGGAACAGACCAAAGGTTTTAGAAAAACAAGGAGGTCAAAAAATAAGGGACCAAAATCTATGCTTGGTCACACAAACAAACACCTGATTTTCAAGCTGCTGAGCACCAGTGGCTTGGCCCCAGGTCTGAGGGCTTTGGCTGACGTGACTCATCCAAAGCCACACAGGAAATCTGCTGCAATTCCAGGAATAGAGCACGGATCCTGGGCTTTAACCACAGGCTGGCTCTGTGTTATTTGCCAGCAGCCATTCCCACAGGGAAGCCGAACCAGGGATCCTGTTCAACCAGGACCTTGCTGGGGATGGAGCTGAAAGATGCTCCTTGTTCTCCGGGCACGGGAGTTATGTGGGAGAGCCCCCAGCAGCTGGGTCTGCTCAGGACACTCAGGATCAGAGAGCAGAGCTAAAGGAAAGGTTGGAAAAAAGGGGGAAACAGCAGAGATGGGAAGAGCTGCTGTTGGCACAGAGGGAGAGGTGGGAAAAGGTTTTTAATTTCTTCAGCTGGTTTTGGGGTACTCAGGAGGACAGAAGCTCCTGTGCCCACAGGTCATTAGAGAATCATGGAAAGGTTTGGGTTGGGAGGGAGCTTAAAGATGATCTGGTTCCAAACCCCCTGCCATGGGCAGGGACACCTTCCACCAGCCCAGGTTGCTCCAAGCCCCATCCAACCTGGCCTTGGACACTTCCAGGGATCCAGGGGCAGCCACAGCTTCTCTGGGCAACCTGGGCCAGGGCCTCCCCACCCTCCCAGCCAGGAATTCCTTCCCAATATCCCATCTCTCCCTGCCCTCTGGCAGTGGGAAGCCATTCCCTGTGTCCTGTCCCTCCATCCCTTGTCCCCAGTCCCTCTCCAGCTCTCCTGGAGCCCCTTTAGGCCCTGGAAGGGGCTCTGAGGTCTCCCTGGAGCCTTCTCTTCTCCAGCTGAACAATCCCAGCTCTCCCAGCCTTTCCTCCCAGCAGAGCTGCTCCAGGTCTGGGATCATCTCCGTGGTCTCCTCTGGACTCTCTCCAGCAGCTCCACGTCCTTCTGTTGGGCTCCCAGAACTGCCCTCTCTCAGTTGGAAGCCATTCCCCCTGGTCCTGCTTCTCCCCATGAGCCTGAACTGTTTGACACACGATTCTTGTGCAGGTGAGAAGGGGCTGCAGGAAAATAAAGCACCAAGGCCCAGTTTTTGTGAGGAAAACACTGAAAGTCTCCTCAGAATCCACGAATTTGCCGTTGTCCAAGGCCAGACAGTGGTTTCCAAATGACATCTTATGTAAGTCCTGAGAGGACTAAGATAACAAAAAGGTCTGTGTTGCAGTCAAAGACCCGTAACTAAAAACTCTCTGAACATTATACTTATACACTTATTGCTAAACCAGGGAGGACAATTCCGAATTACAAAGTTTGACTGTTCATTACCATAGTTCTCCTATCAAGGCAAACCACACATTCCTCTTTGGCAGATGCTAAATTTGAGGATTTAAAGACAATTCTTCTGGACTTATCCAAGTAAAAGGAGCATTTGAGTGATTTTTTTTTAATTATTATTATTATTTTAAATTGTTCTGATTGATCAGTTCTAATCTGAACAGATTTTCTTCTGTCTTAAAAGGAAATATATTAAACTCTGGGCCAAAACCAAAGAGAGAAGGTTTCAGGCTGTGCCATATGAGGGGTGGGGGAATTGTCAGTAACAAGTGGCTTATACTGGAAGTCCCAGCTCGGTTTCAACAATAGAACTGGTATCTTGATACTTGCATGTAAGAAATGTGGATTTCCCCATCCTGACCATCTTCCATGAATTACTGCAGATCTGACACATCAGAGTTATTGGGCTCCTCCTGGGAGGTTTTTAAAGCCAATTGTAACAACAGATTATATGAAACAGCTGCTCAAACAGAATGAGGAACCAGTTCATTGGCATTTGATGAATTAATAAAAACAGGCACAATACAAATTTCAGCAATAGGCAGCAATTCTCCTGGAGAATAGGGAGCAAAAAGAGAAGAAGAGGGATCATATTGCAGCAGCTGTTTGGCCAACAGGTAGGGGGTAACTATTTCTTCATGGCTAAGTCTTGGAAAACTCTTAAATGATTCCCTGGGGGGAAAAAAATGAGCTGCTTGCAAGTTGTGCAGATGATAAGAGGAGTGCAGAAGGGTTTAAATGACTTTCTGACTGTTCTTTGGAGGAAAAGCCAGTGAAAGAGGGAAAAAAATGCACAACAAGTTGTCTGCAAATGCAGGGGCAGAGAAGAACAGGCTCAGGGGTCTCGTGGGAATGAGGGGCTGTGGGGGCAGGAATCCTTTCACTGTTGTATGAACTGTATCACAGAATCCCAGAATGGTTTGGGAAGGAAGGGACGTTAAAGCCCATCCAGTGCCACCCCCTGCCATGGGCAGGGACACCTTCCACTAGCCCAGGTTNACCCCCTGCCATGGGCAGGGACCCCTTCCACTAGCCCAGGTTGCTCCAAGCCCCATCCAACCTGGCCTGGGACACTTCCAGGGGCAGCCACAGCTTCTCTGGGCAACCTGGGCCAGGGCCTCCCCACCCTCACAGCCAGGAATTCCTTCCCAAGATCCCATCTAACCCTGCCCTCTGGCAGTTTGAAGCCATTCCCTGTGTCCTGTCCCTCCAGCCCTTGGAAATAGTCTCTCTCCATCTTTCCTGGAGCTCCTTCAGGCCCTGGAAGGCCACAATCAGGTCACCCCAAAGCTTCTCCTCTCCAGGCTGAACAATCCCAGCTCTCCCAGCCTTTCCTCCCAGCAGAGCTGCTCCAGCCCTCGCATCCTCTTGGTGCCTCCTCTGGACTCTCTCCAGCAGCTCCATGTCCTCCCTGTGCTGTTCCCAGGGCTGGAGCAGCTCTGCAGGGGGGTCTCCCCTGAGGGGGCAGAGGGGCACAATCCCCCCTGCCCTGCTGCCCACGCTGGGGGCTCAGCCCAGGGCACGGGGGGTTCTGGGCTGGGTCATGTCCAGCCTCTCTCCCACCAGCACCCCCAGGGCCTTCTCCCAGGGCTGCTCCATCCGCTCATCAGGAGGTGAAATGTCAGAGCAGGAGCTGAACAAGCAGCTGATGAAATAATTACCAAGGAATTCTCAGGACTCGAGGGCTCGGTCCCTGGAGAACCACGGGAATCCACGTGGGTACAGCTGAAGTGCTGCTCACAATGTGCTCTGTCACTCAGGTCACCCACCACACCTGGGGGATAAAGAACCACATGGGAAATGGGGATTCCCAAAAACCCCTCAGCACAGGGTGTTAAATACAGGAATGAGGCTTTGGATGAAATGGAAAGAAGGATGAGCAGAAGGAGCCCATTGAGGTAAAAGTGAAATGTCAAAGAAAGTAGGGTTAGATGGCATATTGGGGAGAAATTCTTCCCTGGGAGAGTAGGGAGGGGCTGGGATGGAATTCCCAGAGAAGTTGTGGCTGCCCCTGGATCCCTGGAAGGGGCCAAGGCCAGGTTGGGGCTTGGAGCAACCTGGGCGATTGGGAAGTGTACTGAATTGGAACTGGATGATCTTTAAGGTCCCTTCCAACCCAAACCATTCCACAATTCTGTATTTCTAACTGAGCTGCTCCTATTCAGAAGATTGGTCTGGGAGTCCCTGGATAATTCCCAGAAAAGCCAGTTCAGTGTTCAGTGTCGGGTGAAAAAGAGGAAAAGACAGGCAGCAATGATTAGAAAGGAACCAACCCTCCCAAAAATATGGATTAAACCTCTGTTCAAACCCTTCCTGTGCAGCTGTGGTTGCTGAAACTGGAAAATGATAGAAAAGAGGGAAATAAAACTGATGAGAAATGTAGGAGAAGTGATGAAAAGATTGGAAAAGACATGAATGGTAATAGAGATCCATAAAATCATGAAAAATGAGGAACAGGGAAGGATTACTCATCATTCCTGGTAATAAAAGAAGCAAGAAGAAGCTGATAAAAGTCTCAGGCAGAGGTTTGAAACCAGACCAAAGCAAGAAGTTTTTAATTCAAGTGTAATTAAGCTGTGAAACCCTTTAATCACAACAAATCGTGGGGGCCAAAGGTTTCAACCCATTAGGAGACAGTTTGGACAAATCCACGTGGGATGGGTTTGTTTATAACTAATAAACACTGGCCACAGGCTCCAGCCCAAGTGGGAAATCCCTGGATGCCAGAAATGCAGGAGCTGTGTCAGGGGGGCAACAACTCTCTCCGTGGATGAACCTTGGACACCAGGGGAGGTAACAGGATGCTCCATTCCGGAAAACAAATCCATTCTCTCGGAATTCAACTCGGGGTAAAAAGAGAAGGGGTTGGTGTAAGGGAGGTTGAGGAGGTGGTGGTTTTCTTCTCCAGAAGACCTTTGTTTGGCCTTTATGCTCTTGCAGACCTCTCTTTGACCTCCCCCATAAATTCCTTGAAGATAAGGGGAACAGAAGCAGGAAATTCATGATGGCTCCAGTAGCTGCAGGTAGTGGGAATCTCCACCCTCCTGGTGGAATTCCAGCTCCAGGCCATGGAAAGACCTTTTGAGAGGGGAACTCTGGAGAATGGGGGCGTCACAAAAAGGAGCTGCAAGGCACAAGCAGCATTTTCAACTCCTTGGGATACGCTCCCAAGGCTGCCCTTGGGCTGGGGATGTGTTTTGCAGTGTTCAGCCTGGAGAAGAGAAGGCTCCAGGGAAACCTCAGAGCCCCTTCCAGGGCCTGAAGGGGGCTATAAAGAGGAGGGAGAGGGACTTTTTGTACTGAATGCTGAAAGGACTGGGGCAGTGGTTTTAAACTGGCAGAGGGCAGGGATAGGTGGGATATTGGGAAGGAATTCCTCCCTGTGAGGGTCGGGAGGGGCTGGGATGGAATTCCCAGAGAAGCTGTGGCTGATCCATCCCTGGAAGTGTCCGAGGCCAGGCTGGAGCAACCTGAGCTGGTGGAAGGTGTCCCTGCCCATGGCAGGGGGTGGCACTGGGTGGGCTTTAATGTCCCTCCCAACACAAACCTTCTGGGATCCCGGGATTCCATGTGTTTGATCACAGTGCAGACTCTTCCAACAGATGTTTTTCAATGGCATCACGAGGCTCTGCTCAGCCCCACGCTGTGTTCAGCTGTGACCCAAAGCAACCCAGGACACCCTGGGACAATCCAGGCCTGGGACATTTTGAGGCTCTTCCAGAAGAAAGAAACCAATAAAGACTCATCCCAGCGTCCTGCAGAGGACACGTTTCATTGTCACTCCGTGACGTGAGGGAGCACAGAGGACCCGAGACAATTAAAATTCAAATTATTGGCTCTTTTGAACTCCATCCTTCGGATCTCTAAGTCTGGAGCTATTTTCAGGACCTGGAATAGTTTGGATTTGGGATCTCAGTGGAATAACACTCCATCTCCCAGCAGCAAACAGAAAATAATATCTCAAAACAATTGAGATGTTCTGCACCCACAACGAAGATTTTCAAGCCAGTTTTTCAGTGGATCTTGCACTGGGGGAAAATGTTCTTTATATTTTTCACTGCATGTAATAAAATTCTATTTTTTTTAACTCAAGATTTCCCTAGAAAAATCTTTCCTCACCAAATGGAAATGACCCATTGGGATCTTTTTGATGGGGCTCTGTTGTGACATTGTCTAATTCCCAGTGTGGGTTTATCCAGGATAGAAAATATTAGTTGACCCTGGAGTCTGAGCTCAGTTAACAATAAACCAAAATAGCCACAAGGTTTTTTTTCAACAGGATAAAAAAACTCCAATAAATCCTCAGCTCTACCAAAAGTGTAAGAAAATGCTGCACAAAGGTATTGTTTGACAAGCCAAATATTCAGTTTTCACGAGGCAAATCAATCAAGGATTTTCCAGGGAACTCTGCTAAGCTGGCTGACTGGTTCATGGAAGAGTAGTCAAATATCTCAGGCCCTGAGCCTGTTCTAAAGTCATTTAAACAGATTAAATTGGAATAAGGGAAGCTATTAATTTTTCAATCATATGATCTTATATTTACTCTTGTAATCAAATGACATTCCCACCCCCTCAGTCTCACGAAAGAAATGGGAATCTCAGTTCAAAAGAGAAATTAAATTACACTGAGTTTACTTTATATGGAATTGCTTCATCAGAATTCAGAAGTCCTTTAATCATATTTAAATATAGTCACTCTAAACCAAACGTTGACCTCAGGTTAAAAGAATATTATGGGCTACTTCATGCAAATCCATTTATAGAGCACCCTAAAGAATTGTGGATCACGTTGGTGGAGGGCAAATTGAGATGATCAGAGATGCAGCAATGAACTGCCCCAACCATTGGCATGTCTTGGGAATGGCATTATTTTCTTTTTATTTGTATTATTCTGTAATAAAAAAGAGAATTTTTTATCACACAAAAGAGGAAAAGAGCAGGAAAACGACGATTTTCGGCTCCAGGGAAGCAGAGATTTCCAGAAGGTGAATATGAAGTGACTTCCATGTGCACCTCAGACCTTTGTATTTCCAACACACACTTCTGGGCCACGGGCATAAGGCTGATGAGTGAAGGTGAAGATGGACGAGCTGAGATGTCTGAGGGTCTTTGTCCTCTTGGTTTTAACAGATGATTCCCAAAGGCACAAGCAGCTGTTGGGCTGAAGAGTGATTAAAAATTATAGGGAATTCAATGTTTTCCTGATGGTCCTGGCACTGAAAAGCTCCTCAGGAGCTGCAGCATCTCACGGCTACCATGGTTTTCTCTACCTTTGCTCAGGGAGGTGCAGCATCAGTGCAGTTGTAGCTCTATGGCTGGGAGAAGAGAAGCTGGGAAGGGTCTGGAGCACCAGGAGGGGCTGAGGGAGTGGGTGGGGCTCAGCCTGGAGAAAAGGAGGCTCAGGGGGAACCTTCTGGCTCCCTCAGAGGGATTGTGCCCCTCTGCCCCCTCAGGGGAGACCCCCCTGCAGAGCTGCTCCAGCCCTGGGAACAGCACAGGGAGGACATGGAGCTGCTGGAGAGAGTCCAGAGGAGGCACCAAGAGGATCCGAGGGCTGGAGCAGCTCTGCTGGGAGGAAAGGCTGGGAGAGCTGGG
>VZRE01003945.1:0-23607 GCA_013396775.1 Cephalopterus ornatus | reverse complement strand
CCTCCCTGGCTCCCCCCTCCTGTCAGGGAGTTGTGGAGAGTGATGAGGTCTGCCCTGAGCCTCCTCCTCTCCAGGCTGAGCCCCCCCAGCTCCCTCAGCCTCTCCTCACAGCACTTGTGCTCCAGTCCCTTCCCCAGCCTCGTTGCCCTTCTCTGGCCCTGCTCCAGCCCCTCCATGTCCTTCCTGAGCTGAGGGGCCCAGAGCTGGACACAGCACTCGAGGGGTGGCCTCACCAGCGCCGAGTCCAGGGCAAGGATCACTGCCCTGCTCCTGCTGCCACACTGTTCCTGAGCCAGGCCAGGATCCCTTGGCCCTCTTGGCCTCCTGGGCACACTCTGGCTGAGAGGAAACAGCCTCCAGCTGTGCCAGGGGAGGCTCAGGTGGGACATGAGGAGGAATTTCTCCCTGGAAAGGGTGGTCAGGCCTTGGCAGGGGCTGCCCAGGGAGGTTTGGAGTGCCCAGCCCTGGAGGTGCCCAAGGAAGGCCTGGCCGTGGCACTCAGTGCTCTGGGCTGGGGACAAGGTGGGCATGGGGCACAGGGGGGATCCATGGGCTGGGAGGGCTTTTCCAACCTCTGGGATCCTGGGATTCTGATATGAACTGGCATTTTGGCTGTTGCTTACGGATCTTCCCAATCCTTGTCCATCCTTCCTCTCCCGGTCATTGAAGGAACGTACAGGGAAGGACAAACTCACGAACTGCCTGGTTTAAACAAGAATAATCTGTAGGAAAGGTGAGATGGGGAGCACTTACTCCTCTTCAGCACCTTCCTCTGGAAGTGCCTTCTCCATGAGCCTCATGGGGACCTTGGCTCATAGGTCCTGGAGCCTTTCTTTCCAAACTTCCAGCTTTGCCTCAGATAGCAGGATAATTTTATTTACCTCAACACTGCTGCTCTCCAGAGTTCCCTAGGGAATATCTTGAAGCTACACAAACACAAATCCTCGAGAAACAATATTTAGTTTTCGAAGACAATGGAAATGTTTTGTCCAACCACCGTTTTGGCCCAGGGTTTGCACTTTCATCTCCAATTTGTACCAGATGCAAAGGCAAAGATATTTCCTACACATCCCCACAAGTGCCCAAATTCCTTTGCCTTTGTGTTCACTTAACCTCAACTTCCATTCCACACAATTTCCTTCACCTCAACTATGTTTCGTGGAATAACATTGAATTTTGGTCAGTTCATTGTTGGCTCTTTTTGTCTTTGGTGCACTTTGCGTTGCAGGGTTGGCTTGAAACACAAAACAGAGTGGAGAAGGAATCCAATATGGGAATATAATCACTTGCCTACTACTGCAGGAATAGTTTCCATTATGGCCCCTATTTTTCACACTCTCCTAACTTTCCAAAACACTCACCTTTGGAGGTGGAGTTTTCCATGGCTGGTGTTTGCCTGGAGGTTCAATTTACCTGTGGGAGTGAAGACATGGAGTCGCTTTTACAAGATGGGAGAGTGGAAAAACCCCACTTTTGGGGGGGGTTTTTTCCCTTTTTTTTTTTTTCCCCAGCTTGGGGAGAAAAATATGAAACCACATTTCTAAGAAGTGCAACAGCAAATCTGCTGAGAGTTGGAATTTGACAGGGCTCTTGAACTCATCCCTGTGTCTCCTGGTGTCTATTTGTGTTTGATGGTCTGCAGGATGAGAGTCAAACTAAACAGTCACCCCAACCACCAGCAACTCAGTCCTGTCCCCTTTTCCCCGTGGAAGCACAAAATCAGGAGCTGTATTAACTAAACTCAGGAGCTGTATTAAGTAAAGCTCAGTTTCTAACCATGTTACCCCAGTCTATTGGAAGGGGTACAATAAGTCTGGGTGTGAAGGGGTTGTTTGTCCAGTTAAACCTGGAGAACTGAGTGGTATCAAAAGAGCTTGGAATCTCTCTTGTGCCACTGCTTTTCTTTTTCCTGCTTCAAACATCCTCTCTGAAGAAGTTTTGGGTTGGAAGGGACCTTGAAGATCATCCAGTGCCACCCCTGCCATGGGCAGGGACACCTTCCACTAGCCCAGGCTGCTCCAAGCCCCGTCCAACCTGGCCTTGGACACTCCCAGGGACGTGTCCCATTCCAGGGCTGGGGCTCAACAACCTCTCTGGGCAATTAGTGGATTATTCCCTGCAGGAAGAAGTTGCCTTGATTTAACAGCCAAGCCATTAAGCCAGAAAAAAAAAAAATTGGAAAGAAATACAATAGTTCCACAAGAGTAACTTCTTAGTTGATACACCAGGAACTCTTAAGAAATGACCCCTGAGCTTCAAGCTGTAAAGGGGCCTCATCCACACCACATGCAAGTCAAAAAAGCCAAAAAGAACACTGTGACCTCTCAGCTGAGGAAGCCAGGCTGCCCAGGACCCAGAGAAATTACAAGCTGTAGGTGAGAGAAAGGTGATTTTGGTGAGCCAGATACTCAGAGAGAATGTTTGAAGCACTGAATTAAATTAAATGTCATGATTTTACTTCTGAGAAAACACTTTTACATTAATTCGCTGCCTGAATGAACAGTCCTAAGCAACCAGGCAGGAATTAGTTGCCACCAGCAGCAGTGGGGGGGTGAGAAGTCGGAGCTGGGAGTTCGGGAGGGGGGTGTTGACACTGCCCAGGTGGGATTGGAGAGGGGAGAAGTCCCACAGCCATGAGAGCACCTGCTTTTAGTCAGGGGAGGTCATTCCAGCAGTGATTCTAGAGCAGGAGCAGCGGATGAACAAACCCAGGTACCCCTGGCTGGACCTGCTCTGCTCTCTGAGGTGAAGGATCACACCCCACCTGTGTCCCCCTCTGAAATCCATAGGTGTGGCATTGCTTCCACAGATTCCTGCAGCACTTCAGTCAGGCCGAAGATTTATCCTGAGTCTCGACTTCTGAGCCCCAGAACACCCTTTAATTGGCCACGTTTGAGCTCCTGAGTTCCCCTGCCCCCGACTTACCCACACTCCAGGCCTGTGGAGTCCCCCAGGTACATCAATCCCAACAGGACTGGTTGTCCCTGGCTCTCTGACCCCCACAGGTGGCCCTTGTGTGCCCCAATCCCTGTGCCTGTCCCTCCTGCGAGTTCTCCCCACCACCTGGGCCTATTTATTCTCTGCATTGCTGACAGGAGGTATCACCCTCTGCAGCGGGGTATCTCCCTGTGTGACCCTCAGGGCCACAGGGAGCTCAGTGCCATCCTGAGCTCCTGCCAGAGGTGTCCTGAGAGCTGCCTGGAGAGACCAGCTGAGAGCAGGACCTGGGGCACCTTCCTCCCCAACCTGCCCCAGGGGTGAACAGCTGGTCCCGCTCCACCGGAGCCAGCGGTGGGACACGGTGGGAATGTTGTCCGTGGGGCCAGACCCCAAGGGGCAGAGGTGAGGACTCTCTGGCAGGTCAGTGAGTGCAGAGAAAGGCACGTGTGGTAAAAATATTTTCTGGTTGACAAGTGTAATCCTGTGGTCAAGGCCCAGCAATCAGCAGCAGCCTCACACAGAGAAGCTTCTGGCAAGAAGTCATTCCTGAAAGTCAGCTCACAATCCCTGCCACATCCGTGCAGTCCTGGAGGTCACTCACATTCCCCGTACCCAGAGAGATGGGTCATGGCCTGGGAGGGACGTTGGGAGGGTTATCACAAGCCACAAGCTGGCCTGACCTTTCTCTTCACCAGGCTGCAGGGCAGAGCTCAGCTCCCTGGGCCAGCTCCTCGTGGTAGTCACTCCAGGCTCAGGGAGATTTGCTCTTCTGCTTCCTGAAGTCTGTGATGCCAGAGGCTGTAAAGAGGGGGGTACAAGGCATCTCTCCCTAAAGGTGACAAAAATCAAGAGGATGGAGAAAAAGTAGAGGTGAAACAGAGCCACAGGTCCCTCAGTTCCTCACTGTCCCTATTCTAAGGGTCTGATTGCAGCTCTTCCCAAGGGGCAGCTTCGACCTCTGCTCACTGGGAGCAGGGACAGGAGCCAGGGAAGGGCTGGAGCTGTGCCAGGGCAGGGGCAGGTTGGATCTCAGGACAAGGTTCTTCCCCCAGAGGGTGGCTGGCACTGACCAGGCTCCCCAGGGCAGTGGGCACGGCCCCAAGGCTGCCAGAGCTCCAGGAGCCTTTGGACAACGCTCTCAGGGACAGGGGGGATTGTTGGGGTGTCCTGGGCAGGGCCAGGGTTTGGACTGGATGATCCTGGGGGGTCCCTCCCAACTCAGAAGATTCTGTGCTGCCTCTGGTCCAAGGGTTCAGCCTTGATGTGGAGGACACAGGGCTGAGTCTCCAACCTCTCCACCTGCCTGACTTCCCAGAGCCTGGGTATGAACCTCAACAAATGCTGCTGGAGTGACCTGAGCAAAGCAGGAACAGGCAGATCTGTGAGGGAATGGGGAGACCTGAAGGATAAAATCCCACTGAATTAATTTGGTAGCTGGAGCCCCCTCCCTGCCTTTTCCCAGGAGGGATCTCAGCTTCTGGCCAGTATTTTGTGACATCTGTTCTCTAGCTCTGGATGCTCATCGTTGCTTCATGAGGCACCACTTGACCTCAGGAAGGTTTGTTCCCCTGATGGCCTCCCTAACACAACTGAATTGAGGCTGGAAAAGCCCTCCCAGCCCATGGATCCCCTGTGCCCCATGCCCACCTTGTCCCCAGCCCAGAGCTCTGAGTGCCACGGCCAGGCCTTCCTTGGGCACCTCCAGGGCTGGGCACTCCAAACCTCCCTGGGCAGCCCCTGCCAAGGCCTGACCACCCTTTCCAGGGAGAAATTCCTCCTCATGTCCCACCTGAGCCTCCCCTGGCACAGCTGGAGGCCGTTCCCTCTCCTCCTGTCCCTTGTTCTCTGGGAGCAGAGCCCGACCCCCCCCGGCTCCCCCCTCCTGTCAGGGAGTTGCAGAGCCACAAGGTCCCCCCTGAGCCTCCTTTTCTCCAGGCTGAGCCCCCCCAGCTCCATCTGGGAGGACTTTACTGTCTGAGGGCTTCCTGAAAGACTTCATACTTAAGGCAGAACTATCTTCCCCCATCCCAAGTGGTTGCTCCAGCTCCTGGTCCTGAAGGAATCCTATAACTTTTTCCCCTTTGCCCCCTGATTTTCCCTTTCTCCCAGTGGCCAGTCTGGCCAGAGATCTGTACCCCTTGGCCTCTGGAGCTCTGCTCTGTGTAACCAGAGCCCTGCAGGTATTACTTTCCCCTGTCCCCCTCAATCTCTCTCCATTTAGTGAGGACAATGTGGGCATTATTTGGGCCTCACCCTGGGGTGGCAGGTGACTGGCACAGCTGGCTGAGGACAGAGAGGTGAGAGGACCTGTGGCACCTCCAAGGCCCAGCTTTTGCAGGGACATCCTGTGTTTGAAAGGACAAGGGAAGGGGATTAAAGTGTCATGGGCCACATTCCAGATATATCCTGGCAAACTCTGCTGTTGAGAGGTGCTGTTGCTTGCTTTCATGAGTGGTCATGCAGATATCGAATCATGGAATGGTTTGGGTTGGAAAGGACCTTAAAGCCCATCCAGTGCCACCTCCTGCCATGGGCAGGGACACCTTCCACCATCCAAGGTTGCTCCAAGCCCCGTCCAACCCGGCCTTGGACACTTCCAGGGATCCAGGGGCAGCCACAGCTTCTCTGGGCAACCTGTGCCAGGGCCTCTCCACCCTCACAGCCAGGAATTCCCTCCCAATATCCCACCTATCCCTGCTTTTTGTGAGTTTGAAGCCATCCCCCTGTGTCCTGTCGCTCCATCCCTTGGAAATAGTCTCTCTCCATCTTTCCTGGAGCTCCTTCAGGCCCTGGAAGGCCACAATCAGGTCACCCCAAAGCTTCTCTTCTCCAGGCTGAACAATCCCAGCTCTCCCAGCCTTTCCTCCCAGCAGAGCTGCTCCAGCCCTCGCATCCTCTTGGTGCCTCCTCTGGACTCTCTCCAGCAGCTCCATGTCCTCCCTGTGCTGTTCCCAGGGCTGGAGCAGCTCTGCAGGGGGGTCTCCCCTGAGGGGGCAGAGGGGCCACTGCACAGGGCTGGGTTATCCTAAAACACCGATTTCTGTATGAGCTGCGGTGTGTGCCCAGCGAGGTCAGGGAGGCTTCTCCTTCCCACCCTTCAGTGACACCGAACAGGGCACAACACCCAGTTTTTTGGGGACATTTCAGGTCTCAGTGAAAGGCTTTATGCAAACGAGGACGGCTCCTGGTGTGATTTCTTAGCTATGAGCAGCAGACCTTGAATTGTGACCTTTCCACGTTGTTGGGTTTTCTTGGCTGGTTGGTTTGTTGGGGTTTTTTTTATGGCTCTTCAGACTGGCCTCTCCGGGCCTGACCCCAGAGCACTGGGCACAACTGAAGGTCAGCATCGTTTTCCTGCCAGCTCTGCCCATGGAAGCCGGGGCTGGAGCAGCGCTGGAGGCAGGGATATTTACGGGCATGCAGATGAGCTCCCATTTGGACGAATTCCTGCTGGAAGGAGCGCGGATGGAAGCACAGCTCTGTGGGGACACGCCGTGGTCGCTCCTGAACACGGCAGCCGGTGGATAAGCTGAGCCTGGGGCTTGTTTCCTCCTCTCCTAAGCTGGGTGTAGGCAGAGAGAAGAGCAAGGACCAGCTGAGTAAACCCAAGCAGGGGGCATCTGGCCCTTGGTGCCAGGCTTTGGGGTGGCCAAATTCCAATGCTGAGCAGTTCGTGAAGAGGAACAGTGTTGGTTCCATGTCCTGCACTTGAATTCCTGGTAACTCTGCCCTCCACCTGCGCAGGGGGACTCGGGGGAAGGCCAAGTGTGTCTAAGCTGGTGTAAATCCAGACTCCTCCTGCCTGGCTGGAGTGACCCCAGAGTGGCCCCACATGTGTGTGAGCACCTCTCTGAGAGCTCCAACCGCACTGGGAGAGTCATTCCCACGAAAGCTGCTCCCCTCCGTGCCCTGCAGCATTCCCAGCAGGCCTGTCCAGCTCCAGCTGCATTTCCAGGGGAACTGCTGGAGCTCCAGACCCTTCCCAGACTCTTCCAAGCTCCGTTGCCCATTATGCCCATTCTGGGAGCTTCAGGCCCCCATGGAGTGGTATTACTGACCAACTAAAAATGCTGCTTGTTTATGAATGACTAATTCTTGTTTAAAAGAGCAGGGGGAGTCCTGGGCCATGGGCAGCTCTGTGGGGACTCTCCAGCAGGTTCCATCCTGCAGGTTCCATCCTGCAGGGAGCACAGGCAGGGTTTTGCACAAGAATGAGAACATTTCTGTGGTGGTTTGGGTTCGTAAATCAATCTCTACATCAGGAGTCAGGGGGTCAGCAGAGACAGGCACAGCTGAGAGGTGGTAGCTTCACCCTCTTGTGCCATCACAGAGTCATTGAGTGACCACACAAACCACTGAACTTCTCAGAGCTGTTTCAGTTCCCCAGTCCCACTGATTTTAACAGGTAGGACACAGCTTGAAGTTGCTTTTCTAAAAGAGAATCATGAATGTTTTCCTATGAACTTCTCAAGGCCCTGCCACCAGGAAAAGGCCCTCCTGGACACCAGGACAGGGCTCTGCACAGAGTCCTGCAAGCACAGCCCTCCTGGGATGGCAGACACTGGCTGTGTCCTTCACAACAGCGTCCTCCCCCTTCCTCAGGCTCCAATCAGCCCTGGGATGCTGCAGGAACGGCTCCTGCTGTTCCCACGGAGAGATAAGGCTCCTTTCAAAGTTCCAACTCGTTCGAGACAATCTCACACCACGCCATCACGTCTGGAAGCTTCCAGGTTGTTTAGAGTTCCATGAGCAAAGCTGTGCCTGTGTTTCCAGCAAATTATCTGCTAAAAACATAGGAAGTGTAAAATATGTCAAGTTGTCAAAAGGTGCCGGCGAAGAGAGTGGTCAGGGTAAGATTGAGCTGGTGCTGTGGGTCATAGATCACAGAATTATGGAGTGTTTTGGGTTGGAAGAGCTTAAAAATCATCTTGTTCCACCCCCTGCCCTGGGCAGGGACACCTTCCACCAGCCCAGGTTTCTCCAACCCCATCCAACCTGGCCTTGGACACTTCCAGGGATCCAGGGGCAGCCACAGCTTCTCTGGGCAACCTGGGCCAGGGCCTCCCCAGCCTCACAGCCAGGAATTCCTTCCCAATATCCCATCTAACCCTGCCCTCTGGCAGTGGGAAGCTATTCCCCCTTGTCAGGTCCAAAGGACAGGTTAAAGCACCTTAGAGAATTCCAGACAGGAGTGTATCCATCAGTACAAGCCAAATAAGCAAAATTCCTGTAATTTATCAGGTTAGAGCATCATTTCTTCCTATTTGGCCGTTTCATTCCTATTTGTTTTATAGTTTTCAGCTCCATATGTAAAAAAAAAAATTGGAGGAGCCCATTTTGGGTCCCCGTGGGATGCTGACATGGCCTTTGTTACTGCTCTGATGTCCAAAGGGAAGGAGAAACATCTCACTCCTTTAATAACACCTCAGTTGGCCCTTCAAACATGAAATTATATTTAGAGCCAACTGGAGTTGGGATCTGCCTCCTCCTGTGCTCCAAGAGGAAAAAAACAAGGGACATTTCACTGTCCTGATTTATGGAAAAATGTGTCTCTGGACAAGATTAAATCCTCTCCTGCTTCACTGGCAAAAGTGACCCAGATATTTTTATATCTAATCAGGTTCCTTTTCATTTATCCTGATGTTTAGGCAGAGCTGGAGGTCAAACAAAAGGCTTTGTGCCCCGTGCCAAGCACGGGCTGATACAGAGCCTTTGAAGTAAGGAATGGGAACAATCTTCTCCCCACAGGTTTGGGCCTCCTGAGAAGGGGGGACACAACTGACCCACCTCTGCTCAACCCACCCTCGAGCACTTCGTGGAGTGTTCATTGTGGTAACTCTCAGCAATTTTTACTTATCCAAAGCAAAACCTGACTGAAGAAAACACAAAATAATGAAGTTTTGTAGATCAGCTTTAACAGAAATGCCGGTTTTGATCAGATTTTTGTGACCTCCCTCCTGAGAAGATCTGATTCCTCCGGGTGAGCCCCGAGCCATGGGAAATGTGGGGTTATTTGATTATGCAGAGTATGATCAATGGCAAAATCAAACCCCAGAGGCGAGGAACCCTCCAGTTCAAGGCTCTTTCCCTTCAGCCAACCCATCAACACGGTTTGGATTGTGAATGGTTGGGGTTCTGTTGGATCAGTTTTAAAGCAGAACTTCTTCATTTTTCACCATGATTTGGGATCAGAGGAGAGCCCAAAAACCTCAGCTCAAATGTGAATATATTAACATGGAGGAATGTGCAGAGTTAAGTTCAGTTCTTGCACAGGAATCCAGATTTAGGAATGGTCCTGCAGAGTTTGGATCCAGGGCTGGATTCATATTTGAGGGAACTGAGGTCAAAAAGGTCAGCTCTGTGTCCTTGTCAAGCAAAGCTCCTGAATTATGGCACTGGAGAGGTGAGTGATGCTTTTTTGCCCTGGAATATCCTCCAGGATAACTGCAGTGGAGACACACATGTGCAAATCCAGGCAGGGAGCCCATCCTGTGATTCCCAGCTCCCCAAGGACAACGAGCTGAAGTTCATCAGCATCTGGAGGAGACAAACAAATAAACACCCACTTGACTCCAGATTATTCTCTTTAAACTTGGTGGGACCAAAGTGCTGACTTCGGGCTGAAATCTGGTTGTGTCTTTTACAACTAATTTGCATTAGGAACCTTGGATTGGGATTTTTTCTGCCACTACAACAGCAGCAAGTACCTGAAAATCAGGATCCAGCGATCCAGGCAATGCACAGTCACACTGCACAGCATCCCATAATTTTACACACAAAGAGACATTCCTGGGCACTGTGAAAAATTGGATTCATTTTGAAAGGGAAGAGGAATTTTTATGAAAATGGCAATGTTTTTATCTTTCTTCCATCTTCATGTCAGTGAAAGGCAGCACCAGAAAGACCCAACTCATCGTTCTCCATGGAACTAAAAGGTAGGACCAAATTCCTGCATAGTTCCACGGCTTTGATGGGATAAAATGTCATTCCACAATGCTTCCAGCACATGTTCCTGGCAAGCACACTCAGAGCGTTCGTGAAAATTAAGGTGAACCATCAGTGGTTCTTTACTGGAGCTTTTTCTGGAGCCTTCAAAGGAGACGCCAGGACACGGTTTCTGGAGCTCTGGACATCAGCAGATCCAGGAGGGTAATTATTGGGATGGAATCCAATTAAAAGATTACTGTCTCCACACAGGGTGTTAGAGAGATGCACAGAATTATCTGTTGAAATCCCTCAGGCAGCTTACCCAGGATAACCTTCTCCTGGATTGGCTCCAGCTCTCAGCAGAGGCTCCAGCTCAGGAAATCATCTTTATGCAGAGCAGCACTTGAGCTTCTGCCTAAAGTTAGGCATGTTCTTAAGAGCCACTTCCAACAAGGCTGAACTTAATTGCACCCTGCCTTCCGAAATTGAGATTAATGTCAACGGGAAGGTTCCAGCTGGGAAGAGGCGGCTGAGAATTCCACAGAATTGCTGCACTCTTTAGAATCCCAGAAGGGTTTGGGTTGGGAGGGATTTTAAAAATCATCCTGTTCAACCCCCTGCCATGGGCAGGGACACCCTCCACCAGCCCAGGTTGCTCCAAGCCCCGTCCAACCTGGCCTTGGACACTTCCAGGGATCCAGGGGTAGCCACAGCTTCTCTGGGCAACCTGGGCCAGGGCCTCCCCACCCTCACAGCCAGGAATTCCTTCCCAATATCCCATCTATCCCTGCCCTCTGGCAGCTTAAAACCATCCCCCTTGTCCTGTCACTCCATGCCCATCCTGACCATGGGAATACTCAGAGTTATGCAGTGCACTGTATCTCCCAAATCACATATTCCCTCAGGAGAGGGATAGACACGTGTGGCCCAGCAGATCAGCACCAGGAGCTTTCCCTGGCTTCCAGCACCTTCCCGGGGGAGCTGGTGCTGGATGGGGGACAGCCTGGATCAGAGCAGGGTCAGCACAGGAGCCAGAGCCTCCTGCTGCCAGAGGTGCCACCAGAGCCTCCCCCCAAGGTGTGCAGCCAAGGCTGGGTGCCAGGGAAGGGTTGGCCTCTTCCTGCCCCTCCAGAGGCGAGGATTTTCTGCTGGAAGCAGGAGCTGGACACGGGCAGATTGCAAGGCCGGTTTGCACAACTGGGATGGCAAATGGGCCCAAGGTCATGGATGGGTGAGGAAACAAGGAACAGGCCTGTGCTCATGCAACAAATACCAGGCTACAGGAGCAATTATTTCCTAACTCGTGTGCTGACAAACTTGTTTTCCTCCCCTGGCAGTGGCTGGAAACGATCAGTTGTCTTTACTTTTCCGACAGGGTTGTGTGGGAGGCCCCCTGTGTCCCGGGGTTTTGTGGGGCCTGGGGATATGTTTTGGCCTCAGGGACCTCTGTGGATGGTTGTGTGTAAAACACGGAGGTTTCATGCCAAAACAAATCTCAGTGTATCGTGACCTTCTCTGCCACCGGAGCTGGGCTCAGAAGGTGCCGTTGCAGGAGGTTGTGGGGGGTGACTGCTCTGGGTTTCTATGGCACTAAAATGTCCTGACCTGGCCTTTGCTTCCTTTTTTTCTCTCACTGTAGCCCCGACTCCACAATCACAGGGCTTCATTAAAGCCCCAAGTACAGACAAGGAGCACATCTACTAAGCTGGACCCAGGTGTACAACTTAAAAATAACCAGCACTGCTTTAACATGCAACAATGGAGTGCAGGAAATTCAAAATACACAGCAGCTCTAGGCCCAACTTGAGATTCCTGCCATACACCGACTTTGGCAGCAGGCTGCGCCCAGGCATGGGGTCCACGTGCTCAGACCAGGTGATTCTGGCATGACCTGGGTTTGGGGGGTCTCCTCCTCCTCCTCCTCCTGCCTGTGCAGCTCAACGTGGCACAGACATGTGCTGATGGAGCCCCACAGTTGAGGAAGGTGATCGTTCTGGTCCCACAGGTGATGGAGGGGATGGTTCTGGTCCCACAGGTGATGGAGGTGATGGTTGTGCCCCACAGTTGATGTAGATGGTGGCTGTGGTCCCACAAGTTGATGCAGGTGGCTCAGTGGCACCAAGGATTTGAGCACAGGCCCTCCCAGCACATCCCTGGCCAGCAGCATTCCCACAGCCTGGGATCCAGGGCCAGGGCAGCTCCCTGGGTGGGAGGAGGCCTCGGTGCACTCCTGGAAGAAGTGCAGTGCAAGCTGAGCTCTCCTGAGGGCTGTAAGGGAGGAGTGAGTGGAGCTCTGTTCTGCTCCTAAATATCTCAGATTTGTACCCTGACTTGCTCTCTCATCAGATTTTCCAGCTTAAGCTCACCCTCCGCGAGCTCAGACTGTAATTTGATGTCTCATTCTCCTTCTTTAGTAAAGCCCTCATCTAGTCTTTAAAAACAGAAGGGATTAAGATACGTAAAATTTTATGTTTATATGTCTGGTTGTTCTGCAACCTGGGCTAGTGGAAGGTGTCCCTGCCCGTGGCAAGGGGTTGGAACTGGATGATCTTGAAGGTCCCTTCCAGCCCAAACCATTCCATGATTCCATGTAGATATTTTCATGTAAACACAGGCAAAGGTGGAGTTTTAAACACGAAGTTATTTAACATGAGACTGTCCTGGTTTCAGGCACTTTCATTTGGCTCCTGTGCAGGTCTTGAGGCAGCTCTTGATCAGTGGCTAAAGGTGTCTGGTAGGAGGGACAGGAAGTGTGAAGCAAGGCAGAGTCTTTCCACGTGTGGCTGACACCTGGTTTTAAGCACATCTTGTTCTTCTGGAGCAGGACAAGTTGTCTGTGTAGATCAAACCACTGGACAAGTCCCAGATCTGCTGTCAGGACCTTCAGGGCTTGGTAATACGAGGAAATGCTTCCAACAGAAGGCTCAGAAATGCCTTGTATTTTTTTCAGAGACTGAGGGGCTGGAATTTAATCCCTGACTCGAGCCCTCTGTCTTCTAAATGGCTTTGTTTTAAAATGTGTCTTGAAATGCCTCCTTGCTAGGGAATCACCTGGAGAAGGGGTTGAACTCTCCCGCCCGGGTGGACCAGGCCACTTAGTTTTGCTGAGGAGTTTTAAAGCAGATGGTTCCCTCCCACAGGACATTTTTCAGCAATAATTTGGGAAGTCTGTGGACATGGGAGTTACCAACACCATGCTCTGCAGAAGTGGGGATTGGCAGTAACTTCAGCTCCAGTTCAGGCTCTGCAGGTGCTGTTCCACCCAAATTCCCCACTGCTTCTGTGGACTTCACTTAAACCAGAGTGCAGAACCAGCTTGTTTACAGTCCAGGCTGGTACCAAAGGATCCCTGCACCTCCACCCTGATCCACCTCCCGGCTGGGACTTCACACTTCTGCCACCAAACCTGGGGCTGAAACCTACTCTGGGACATCCATGGGCTACAACAATACAAGGATGTCCATCCTGGGCCAGCCTTCCATGCCAGGAGGGACACAAAGCACCCTGAGGGTGGCAGGTTGTGATTTCTCTTCTGACCTCCAAAGAACCTCCTAGAAAGGCTTTGGCTGCTCTCCTGCCCTCCCCCTTTTATTCCCTTTGTCCCATCTGAAGCTCCAGCAAGTCTCTGCACCCCTGGGTTCCACAGGAGCATCCTGATGACCTTTCCACCCTCCCCTTTGTTGTCAGAGGTTGATTCCTACTGGCATTTTTTAATGTTCACACAGTCCTCTTTCCTGCCTCTCCCTCCCCTTTACCAGACAGGGTGGGGAGCTTTGAAGTGAAGAAATCAGTCGAGGGAATGGACAGACCTGAGCTTAAGGAAGAACATACAAGTGGGGCAAACGCACGGTCACACCCCCCACAGTAATCCTCTGCTGGGACTGGACTTGCTGTCCTTTTACTCAAACACTCTTGATGCATTTCTCTTCTCTGAATCACCTAATTCTCAGCGTGTCCCGCGGCAAGAAGGTCCAAGAGCTTCTCAGGGCACTGTGAGAGGGAAGAAGGGGAAAAGGTGAATCAGGAGTTCAGGCAGGATTTGGATCCGGCTCCCAGGCCACTCTGTGGTGAGGATATGAAAGGAGAAGGAACGAGACTTGGAGCCACTTGAAGCTGTGGGGATCCAGCCCTGTCAGGAGCTGGCAGCTGCCCCTGCCCAGAGGAGCTGTTGCAATCAGTGACCTCTGTCAGGGCCAAACCCAGGGCCTGTTGCTGCAACTGCTGCTGTCCCTTCCTCCTGCTTTATGGGGACAGGGTTTGGCAGTGAGATGTGGCTTCAGCAGTGCCGCCTCTCCCACTCTCCATTCCCCAACCCTCCATAAGCTCCCTCTGAGGGAGTGCCACGGCTCTGGCTGTGAGGATTGGCAGGTGTCACACGATGCCTGCGACTGCTGCACATCTGGGCTGCAATTCCTTTCGACTGCTTCCCACGGCAGTCCCCAACAAACCCTTCGGTTCTGCTGGAGGCCAGAGCTGACACAGAGATGCCCTTTACCAGCAGGTGTTGGACAGGGCCCTCTGTCCCCACTAAATCCCTCCCTGGGGCTGCTCTTTGGAAAGGTGTTTATTTTCCATCTTGTTGTGATCTCCAAGAGGCTGGGGAGTGAATTTCACCAGAAGCAAAGCATGGAACGTGGCGAAATATTAGTGTTTGCTTTCGCATTTCAGCGCCACGGGGAGGCAACACCCTCGTTTATCCCCTGAAGCTTCTGCAACAGCAACACATAAAACCATGGCAACAAAGCTGAAGGATTGCAGGCTCCTCCCGCTCCCATTTCTCCAGCCTGGGCTGAGGGGAGCGGAGCATTTCTTGGCAGGACCTCATTGCTCTCCACAACTCCCTTCATGGGGAAGTCACCCTTGTTTTCCCAAAGGATACAAACCAGGAAAGGTGGATCAATTCCTGTTGCAGGAATTACTTCCTTTGGGTAAATTCCTTGTTGCTAAAATGGGGGGAGAGCAGGTGATTGGGCGTGTTCACCTGGAGAAGAGAAGGTTGTGTAGAGACCTCAGAGCCCCTTCCAGTGCTCAAAGGGGCTCCAGGAGAGCTGGAGAGGGACTGGGGACAAGGGGTGGAGAGACAGGACACAGGGAATGGCTTCCCACTGCCAGAGGGCAGGGAGAGATGGGATATTGGGAAGGAATTCCTGGCTGGGAGAGAGGTGAAGCAGGATTGGAGCAACAAGGGCCCCCTGAGCCTCCTCTTCTCCAAACTGAACAACCCTTTCCTTGTGGTCCAGAGGCACCAGCCCAATTTCTTCCTCATGCTCATCTCACAGCTCTTCATATCCATGGACATGTCCTGTGAGGAGCAGCTGAAGGAGCTGGGGGCTTTATCTGGAGAAGAGGAGGCTCAGGGGGGACCTCATTGCTCTCTGCAGCTCCCTGACAGGAGGGGGCAGGGAGGGGGGGTCGGGCTCTGCTGCCATGGCCCAAGGGAAAGGAGGAGAGCAAATGGCCTCCAACTGTCCCAGGGCAGGGTCAGATCAGAGATCAGAAACAATTTTTCCCTGCAGGAGTGGTCAGGCCTCGGAATAAGTGTCCCAGGGAGGTGGTGGAGTCCCTGTGTCTGGGAGTGTTCCAGAGGTGTCTGGATGTGGCCCTTGGGGACATGGATTAGGGGTGATCCTGGTGGTGGGATGGATGATCCTGAAGGTCTCTCCCAACCCTGATGATTCTGGGATTGTGTGACTGGGATTTTGTGACTCTGGGATTTCTATTTAGCCCCAAAGGACCATTCCAGGTGTCCCTCTCCACTGTTTCTAGACAAAGGATTAAGGACAGTGAATCCCGATGGGAACAATCTTCAGACTCGGAGTTACTTAATATTTAGAGAGAGGTTTGTACCAGCCATGGACATTTGGGGGCATCCCTATGGATAGCAGCCAACCTTCCAGCAGATCAGCTGCTCCTCTTGGCCTGATCCTATGGGAAAGGTTGGAAATTAATACTCTGCAAAGATACCCAAGGTGTTACAATAGGTGATCAAACTCTATAACACACAATTAAGTCTCCAGATCTCTCAGAAAAACAAACTGTTGAACCAGTAAATGTATTTATTGAGCAGCCAAAAGCCCCAGGAAATAAGCTACATATGAAGCCTCTAAATGTTGCTCCCTAAAAGATGGAAGAGCAATTACACAAGAAATAAATGATTGCAAAAAGGTTTCTTCTTTTAAAGGGAAAACCCAACCTGTACAGGGCAAGGCATCAAAACTCCCAGTTGTGCTGGAAAATATAGGAAATGAGGGAGAAATCCTAAATCCTTTATCCTGGGAGAGAAAATCATGCCCATCATTGATGGGGTGAAGGCAGACAGAAAATGAAAGAATTAGGGTTTTCTTAGAGGAAATCTTAAAGGGAAACAGAGGCAAGAAGAGTGAAATGTTGACCCAGTGCCTGGTACAAAAATTAAAGGAACAGGGAAGAGACACAGAAGCAAAGCTGCAAATGAAAAATAAAGAGGCAGCACCTTTAATTATCAACACTTACAATAAAGGATCAGGGAAATGTCTTAAGCTACAGTAAAAATTGGATTATAAAGGAAAGTCAACAGAAAGAGACAGTTTAAACTTAATTAATAGATGTCACTTTGAGTAATCTGAAGAGGAGAGGTTTCAACAGTCACAGTTAAAGCCAAACTATAAAATCTTCTTCTTTTACAGCAGGACGGACTGACAGGAAACAACTTGGAAAGCACCAGTGAGACCCAGGGATGGAACAGCCCCTTCACTGCTGTCCTTTTGAGCACATGTGGAGGAATCCAGGAGGGTTCTCAAGAAGGTGAAGTGCTGAAAGCAGGTAAAATGTGAAGGTAAAAAGAAGGCAAAGAATAAAAAGGAGGTGAAATGTCTAAACTAATTAAATGTTATCAGAACTCTGAGCATCAGTGTTGTGAGTGTAACACTTCAGTAGTTGGAGCCTGAGTTAAATCTGTGTTTGAGGTTTGTAAAGCCCAGAAAATGATGCAATGTTGTGATTTAACCAGAAGAAATGCCAAAGGTAAATTACCCAGGGATGTATTAAAGGATACTCATAATTCGCCAATAATAACATTTAGCTGCTCCATTTTTTTTTTGGCTCTAAGAATTAACCCCATAAAATTCATGATCCTAAGATACTCATAATTCCCCAATAATCACATTTAGCAGCTCTAGGTTTTTTTGTCTCTAAGAATTAACCCTATAAAATTCATGATCCTGAGCGATGGACTCTGTAAGTTGTGTAGGAGTGATTCCTTCACTTTAAAGAAAATGAAGGGAAAATATGGCTGAAAAAAAATGTATAAAAATAGCAGCTGCTGACTGAAAATAAAGTGCAAAGTTTGTTTATTGTAGAGAATGAAGGGAAACAACTAATGGAGGATTGGGACAAGGCTCTCAGGAACAGGAGGGGATTGTTGGGGTGTCCTGGGAAGGGCCAGGAGTTGAACTGGATGATCCTCGCGGGTCCTTCCAACTCAGATATTCCATGATTTTATGAGATCAGGAGCATTTTGTAGCAATCTCCATCCCAGACACCAATATTGAGGCTCTCAGCTTTCCTGCCCCTCCTGCTTTTCAGTTGTTCCCACACTGTCTGTCCTCGAGCACCTCGTGGCTACTGAGACCCAGCAAACCCCGAGCAAAGTGACCTTCACAATGGGATTATCCCAGGAACCTTCAAGAATTTCCAGTTAAATTCCATGTCTGCTTGACAACAGATGCATCTTTTTGGGAGATATATATATATGTATATGTATATATAAAACAGATATGTTTTACCTGTGGCACTGCAGGACTGGCCAGGAACAGGTGGGAGAAGAAATGGGTTGAAGGGGGGATAATTTTCACCCTGGTTTTGGGAGTTATCCCCAAAATACTCTGCTGGAAACCTCCAGGGCTATGGCTCCTCTCTTATTCCATAGGCAGGCTGAGGAAAGAGCTCCTCTGACAGGATTTATGCGGGCAGGAGCAAGCAGGGAGTGTCTGTGCACAGGGCAGGACTCCTGAGGGCCAACACAAGCAGTGCCAGCTCCTTCAGCTCCCAGGGACACGTGGGAATCTGCCAGGGAAAAGCAAGGGATCAGAGAGGAAATGCTGCCAGCAGCTCTCCCCGTGCTGAGAAGGTGTTTTATGCCCAGAAAACCAGGCAGGAGAGATGACAGCAGTAACCATGGCAATGTCAGGCCTTCCTCAGGGACCGAGGCTCTGCCACACCAGGAGCACATCCCCGTGTCTGCTTTGCCTCCCTCAGAGCAGAGCTACACCTGGGAAAGGGCTTTCCCTGTGAACTCCTCGGGCAGAACGACCTGTAAAATGAAAACAGGGTTCTTACAGCACGTCTGTGCCATCCCAAGCGCTTGGGGACACCTTGGCAGCACAATCCCACCCTAATCCCCCCCAGCAGAGCCAGGAACCGCTGCTGAGTGCAACCAACGTGGTGCCATTGCACTCCTTGCCCTGGTTTTCTCAGGTGTGACTCAGAGCTCTCACTGAGGCGGCAGCACGTGCTGTGTGCCAGAAATAAAATTGACATTCATTAATTCTGCCTTTTTTAGGTTTTTATTTTTTTAATAAGGTTTTGTCTTTTCCCTCTCCAGATCGTGAGGTGCCCCCAGAGCAGAGCTCGGAGGGGCTGGTCCTGGGGGCAAGAGAGGACTCGCTTGGTGGAGGGGTTGGTCACTAACAGAAATGATCCTGGTGGGAGAAAGGAAAGGAAAGTCACATTTTGGGTGTTGAGCAGCCTGACAGGCAGGTCTCTCACTGCCCTGCTCTGTGCTCACCTCTCATGCATGAAGTAGCCAAGGAAATATTATTGTTGTTGTTATTATTATTGTTGTTGTTGCTATCATTACTATTATTAATGTAGATATTGTATTATTCATAGAATCACAGAAAGGTTTGGGTCGGAAGGGACCTTAAAGATCATCCAGTTCCAACTCCTGCCATGGGCAGGGACACCTTCCACTAGCCCAGGTTGCTCCAAATCTGGCCTTGGACACTTCCAGGGATCCAGGGGCAGCCACAGCTTCTCTGGGCAACCTGTGCCAGGGCCTCCCCACCCTCCCAGCCAGGAATTCCTTCCCAATATCCCATCTATCCCTGCCCTCTGTCAGTTTGAAGCCATTCCCCCTTGTCCTGTCCCTCCAGCCCTTGGAAATAGTCTCTCTCCATCTTTCCTGGAGCTCCTTCAGGCCCTGGAAGGCCACAATCAGGTCACCCCAAAGCTTCTCTTCTCCAGGCTGAACACCCCCAGCTCTCCCAGCCTTTCCTCCCAGCAGAGCTGCTCCAGCCCTCGGATCATCCTGGTGGCCTCCAACAGGTCACTCCATGATGTCCCTCAAACATTGCTGTGCCTCACACATGACCCTGCAGGGTCTTTGANAGAAACCTCCTGCAGCAACAAAAGGAGCTGAGGGAAAAGCCTGGGAAGAGGGAAGGCAGGAGGACAGAGCAGGGCCCAGGTCTGGAGTGTCCCAACAGCAAATCCTGGGGCCACAGAGACCACTCAGAGCAAGGAAGGACAACAACAAGTCCCTGAGGGTGTGGTGGGAAAACAACCCTCCCCTGGGCAAGGAAAGCACCTCCAAACACAGAGCCCACCCACTGCCTGGAACAGCAGCAATTCCCTGCTTTAGGAATTAATTCCCTGCTTCCTCACGGGGAATAATTCCAAGTCCAATAACTCCTATTATTATTATTTTGCAAGAGCTCACCTTCACCCTTCTCCCCTCTGGGTCACCAGAGATGGAGCTGCATCTCCCTTGACCCCCAGGAAAGCACAGAAATGCTTTTAAAATACGTGAATTTGCAACAACTAAAGCACAAAGAGTCGTTCCCAGCACCCCATGGTGGGAGCCCTCAGCCAATATTTGACTTTCCAGGAGAGATTAGATTTAGCTTTTAATTGAATATAAACAGAAAGTGTTCAGTGCAAGGCACTTCTTTCACTTCCAGCTGCTCAGAGCCCCGTGCAGGCTGGAGGCTGCTCTCTTTTTTGAGATTATCACCTTATTAGCCAGTGGAATTTGGAAATCCTGAGGGAATCTCCTGGAAAAGGACACGGGAAAGGTGAGTTTCTCTTCATAATTATTTTCTATTGGAAAAGCAGAGCAATTTTTGTTCTAAATCAAAGCAAAAGAAGAGACTTTACAGGTTTTTACAGACACAGGAAAGTTTCTGTTAGTAATTCCTTATTTCCTCTTGAAAAAGCAGAACAATTTTTGTTCTAAATTAAAGCAAAAGCACAGATTTTACAGGTAAATTACCCAAGAATTACAGGTAAATTACACAGGAAAGTTTCTGTCAGTAATTCTTTATTTCCTCTTGAAAAAGCAGAGCAATCTTGTTCCAAATCAAAGAAAAAGCAGAGAGATTTTACAGAGAGAAAACATTCAAGGCAGTTTGTATTTATATTTGCTATTTGCTTATACTTTGATTAATTACTTTTATCCCCCATATCTGAGCATGTGTGAGAGTATAACTTCAGTATAATCTGAATTCATATAATTTATATAATTCAGTATAATCTGCATGTGGTCTTTCATCCTTCTGTGTGTGCACACAAGGCTGGGCCAACAAAGCCAAGGAATTCCTGAATTCCAGTTTGAAAGATACCCCAATTTCTTATGAAAGGTGAAAATCCACCACCTCTTGCCCCAGGCTGCAGCAAACTCCTCGTTGCTGGAGGATTGAACTGAGATCAAGTGGACTTTTTTGGGAGCTTTTGGGAGCTCAGAGGACTTGGTTAGCCTGAAGAATTGAAGGAATTCACTCCACTGTGTCCATATGGATGCAGGTCAGCCTTGCCCTGGATGGGGAGGTCACATCCCTCCCTCAGAGACCCCGGGAAGTGGCTGGAGTGGAACCTGCCAGCCCTCAGAGGATGTGACTTCTGCTTTGGCTTCTCCTCAGGAGAAATCCTTCTTGCCTTGGTGTCTCACCGCTGTAGGGAAGGGACTGTCCCTCAACCCCTCTGAGGTGGGTCAGGGGGGCCCAAACTCCCTGGTCTTCAGCAAAGCTTCCCACAGAGCAAAGACCTCCTGGAGGCCACCAGGATGATCTGAGGGCTGGAGCAGCTCTGCTGGGAGCAAAGGCTGGGAGAGCTGGGATTGTTCAGCCTGGAGAAGAGAAGCTTTGGGGGGACCTGATTGTGGCCTTCCAGGGCCTGAAGGGGCTCCAGGAAAGATGGAGAGAGACTATTTCCAAGGGCTGGAGGGACAGGACAAGGGGGAATGGCTTCAAACCGACAGAGAGTAGGGTTAGATGGGATATTGGGAAGGAATTCCTGGCTGTGAAGGTGGGGAGGGTCTGGCACACAGAGGTTGTGATGCCCCATCCCTGGAAGTGTCCAAGGCCAGATTTGGAGCAACCTGGGCTAGTGGAAGGTGTTGAGGGTTGGAACTGGATGGTCTTTGAGGTCCCTCCCAACCCCAACCATTCCATGGCTCTGAGTAAGACCCCACTGGGTCTCTGAACATGTTGAACCCCTCAGAGCTGGGCATTCTCAGCTGCCCTGAAATGGCCCTTCCAAGCGGCACAGGGTGGGTGTTGTTCACGAAAGGTCATCACACAGACCAAAGGCAGCAATGCAACTGTTTGATTACCAACATCTGATTAAAGTGAGTGTTTTGTCTGTAGCAAGGATGGCTGAAATGAAGAACTTCACCTGGGCAGTGGAAGACATTTTCAAGGACACCTTTCTCAACTACATGAACGGCTGGAGGAGGAACATGACGGAGGTGGCGAACAAACTGCAGGCCGAGGTGGCAGCTGAGAACTTTGACTACGTCATCCTGTACCTGATGGTGATGATTGGGATGTTCTCCTTCATTATTGTGGCCATCCTGGTGAGCACCGTGAAGTCCAAGAGGAGGGAGCACTCCAACGACCCCTATCACCAGTACATCGTGGAGGACTGGGGAGAGAAGTACAAAAACCAGGTGCTGAACCGAGAAGACCTCAAGTGTGTGGTCCATGAAAATCTGGGAGCGAGGGATAAAACAAGCCCTGAATCGCCCTGAGTTTCAGGAAGCGCCAGGGGTGAGGAAGTCATGGAGTCACACACAGGGAACCCACCGGAATTATAAAGAGCTGGGAAGCTGTTCATTAAATTAACACATAGGTCGATGTATAACAGAGGAAACCAACCTTACTGGTTCCCATCCACCTTACTGGTTCCAAATAAACCTTATTGGTTCCCATGAGGACCTTGGCACAGCTCCTTGTGAAACTCCCAAGAAAAACATATGATTGTGCTTCGCTCTGAGATTCTGTTCTTCAGGAAAATAAAGCCAAGAGAATGAATAATTTGATTATTTCAGCTTTTTTTTTCCCCGAATCCAGAAGCAGATCTGCATGTTCCCACCTCGGAATAACTGTGAATTGGTGGCCAAAAATGCTGACTTAGAGCTAAACTGAATGACGTAATAAGCCCAGCTTAAAAACAACTTGCAAATATACAGAAAAATATCAAATCTCCATTTATTGAGTGAACAATGTGTTAGGATGTGAATTACAGTAGGCAGCTCATCCCTGCACGCATTCACTCCAAACCACTTTTTAATGCTCTGGCTCCCATTTTCATTTCATTATTCCTTGGCAGCAGAGGTTGACTCACGGCCTCCTGACAAGGCCTGTTTTGTAGAAGAGCTGCTAAACTGAAAGCCTCATCCAGGAGCACGTCCTGGGGGTCTGGGGCAGCTTCCAGAGGTTCATCCTCTGTCTTCGAGTCCATAACTGGCCAAGCTGACCCTCCTGCTGCTCCTTGGTTTTCCAGAGGAATCTGGGATGCATTCAGATGATGGAGCTCTGCCCATAACCAGATGTCTCTCACCAGTCAGGGCTCGGTGTAACCCACCCAGATTTCACCTTCTGGCTTTCACACCCCGAATTTCCACACCCAGCTATTAAAGCTGTCCCATTTCTACAGTTCCTGAGGGATTCTCACGTTGGTTCCTGCTTTCCACTGGCTGGGAAATGGGTTTTTAAGATGCTTTGTCTTCTGTGAGGCTGAAGTATCACAACACTGGCTCTCGGGGGGTAATGAGAAGCAGAAGCGGTGTCACTTCTACTATTAAAACATGTTTCAATTTGTAAGGCTCTGGGTTTAGCTCCTATTCACCCTGCCAGACTTAAACCACTTCAACTGAGATTTCCAGAGCTGGCTGTCCATCCTGTGGGCTTGTTTGTAATGGGAAGGTTTTGGCTGAAGCGCTTCAGCCGTGCCTGGTGCTGCGTTTCGGGCGGTTTTTGTTCTGTGTTAAGAAATAAATGAAAAAAGGCTGCTTCTTGTTGGGCTTGTTTTGGAGACTGGTCTGGAGATTTGGCACAGCGGATGCTGTCACAGGCCAGACGTGCTGGAGGTGCAAAGGAGGTGTGACCAGAAGGTTGAGGGAAGGGGTTCTCCCCCTCTGCTCCTGTGAGACCCCCCTGCAGAGCTGCTCCAGCCCTGGGAACAGCACAGGGAGGACATGGAGCTGCTGGAGAGAGTCCAGAGGAGGCCCCAAGAGGATGCGAGGGCTGGAGCAGCTCTGCTGGGAGGAAAGGCTGGGAGAGCTGGTGGTGTTCACTTGGAGAAGGCTCCAGATAGACCTCAGAGCCCCTTCCAGTGCCTAAAGGGGCTCCAAGAGAGCTGGAAAGGGACTTTGGACAAGGGCTGGAGGGACAGGACAAGGGGGAATGGCTTCAAACTGACAGAGAGTAAGGTTAGATAGGATATTGGGATTTATATATTGGGAAGAAATTCCTCCTTGTGAGG
>VZRE01003943.1:227-14140 GCA_013396775.1 Cephalopterus ornatus | reverse complement strand
GTTGATACAGTTAGATTGTCCTTCATTTAATGCCAGGCAAAAAACCTGAAGGACAACAGGAGAACTGTGTCAGGTCAGGGGACGTCACAAAAGCGTTAAAGAAGGGTCTACACTCCTGTACCATGTGAGAGACATACCGTGGAAGAATGAAATGCCCGTAGAAATTCCTCTTCTATCCACCCACCCTGATAAATGTCAGCTCTTGGGAGCTGTATTTGTTATGCAGAGTACCTGTGCTACCATAAACTTGATGGTATGGAAGGAGATCCTTCCATTCTTGAGTTTGGGACCTGCTGGCCCATTGATGCAAGAGGTTGTTCAGAGACAGGTGTACCAAAAGAGGCAAACTGTTTGGTGGAACAAGTAATCAAGGATTATTTAATTGGAAAAACCTCATTATTACTGCCATGATTTGGAGAAACTTCCACGTGAAGCATCTGCCAAAAAAACATTGCTTGACTACTGACTTAGCCCTGTGAGGGGAGAGTGATTTGCCATCTGCTGCAGGGTTAAGCCAGCCATCCTCTTGAGCAAAAATGTAAGCTCAGACCTGTAGCTCCAAACTAGTGCTCTTTACTGAAAACTATTTCCTTTGAAGGGAGATATGGGTTGTGTCCAGTTTTTCCAGGTTTTATGCCAGACCTCTGTTAGTCACTGCTTGTTAAAAGCCGGTTTTTTTCAATGTGATTACAGCATCTTCAGTCTGGCCTTGTGAGGCATTTTAGTATCCAGCCTTCCTCTCTGTCACTCTCCCATGTATATACACTAACTTGCAGACAGACACAGAAACACACCAGCCAGAGCATCTCAGTAAAGGTTTTTAGCTTATCTCCCAATTGTCTCCTTAAATGGTCTGTTCACACTACCATCACCACTTTTGTAAAAACCTGATGCTCCTGCTCCTGCAATGAAGGGACAATCTGTCGGTCCTGTGGCTATCCTTGCTGCTAGAATGATGATGAAGGGTAAGCAGGCAGGGCAGTCTTGCTGGCTCTTACGTGTCTTGCTGTTTTCTTACTTTTTATTTGGCGGTCTGTAGTAATGAGTACTGGGCCACCGTTCAGTGCTCTTATAATGATATCATATTGCAAATAAAACTGAAGACCAGTGTCTTTATTTCTATAAAGTAAAAGCATAGGTAGCTAGACTAAAATAATAATGATTATCCCTTTTATCTTACCTAGCTAATCATCAGCCTGCTTACTTCTTTATTCTCCAAAATGGGGTGGTTCAGGGACTACAGTCTGCTAACAGTGACTATTGAAAGGCAATGTTTTATAAATACATCTTAAAATATGTGTTGTTCAGCATACTGATCTTTGTCACTGTGGACAAAAAAAATCCCAACCCAGTAGCCAGTAAAATCATAGGCTGAAAAAGGTATTTAATTTGTTTAATCGGATGTTCCAGCTGATTAATGCCAGGAAAGGCTTGTCAGAAAATGGACTGTTGCATTGTATACTTCAAATCATAAGAACACTCTGTTCCTGGGGGAACACATTGACAAAATTGTGGGGATTTTTTTCCACTTCACTTTATGGAACCCTTTATAGTATTCATAGCCATCTTGATAGAATTTAATTCTTTTTCTAGTTAATGATTCATGAAACAGTATACATTGAGCAAAAACGGTGATTACTGGTGTGGGGTTTTTTTTTATTACTAAATGCTGAAAGCTGTATTTCTACCTTTTGAAAACCATAGTGTGGGCTGTTAACTGACTTACAGTAAATACTATATGCCTTTTCTAACCTACTCATAATGATGCTTCTAACCCAGTTATAATGATGCATTGAGAGATGTTGATAGTGTTTCAGAGGGCTTTTGTGTGAAGGAACAAGATACTTGTTCAAGCCTCTCAAGAATTCAGAGACCTCTTTCATTTGTGGGAAAACTTGCACCATTTTCCCTTGTAAGAGCTCACAGGTTGGTGTTGGGCTCTGTGTGATTCTGCTACTAAGAAATCACTCACTGCTTACTCTTGTTGCTGGTGGTGAACTGTTTTCACTTAAGTCCCATTTGCATGATATTCATAGAGTTCTTGTATTTAAAAAGCTAACTTATGTACAGATGTATTCTTTACTTATAGTGATTTCTTAATTTTTAATTAAAATATTAATACAATAATATTATATTAATATTATTTACAGCTAGATTATTACAAAAACCCCACCAGCTAGTAGTTTGTGAAGAATTTTCTGGAGAGGAAGGCTGTGACGGTGCTTATATATTGTTTCTGAGCTTGCATTTTTTTAATACAAAAATGTTCATAGTGGTGCAACTATATGTAGAGTATAAACCACATCTGAAAAATAATGGTGTGTTTCAGAATTGGCAAAAACATTTTGTAATGACTTCATTTTACTTTCTTGCTGCCAAAAATGTTCAGGAACAGGTTTTTCAGTTTGGTTTGGCGAGTAAAATACTGTTGGAAAACAATTTGCTTGTGTCATTCGGCTGTAAATAACTACTTAAAAATGCTTTTTTGAAAACTTTGGTATTGCCATTTAATAATTATGTGACTAAGTGTCCATACCTTAAAACAGCTGTACGTGTTTCTTAACAAGATATACCTCATGTTCCTTATTGTCAGTAGGATAGGTATGTATGTTGATATGTTTTGGTTTCGTAAAGTACAGAGCAAATATGTTGGTAATTCAGGTGAGTGCCAAAGCATACTGTTGGGAAAATAACTAGTCAGTTGCTCATTCTGGTCTGTCCATCCAAGACTGCCTTGGAGAACAGAAGTACATGGTTCCTTATAAGGGCAGTAGTAACCTTTACATTTAAGCAGACGTATTCCAGTCAGAGAATGGAATAACTTCTTAAAAATACTGGCAATTCTTTTGGTGCACATATTGGTGCAGTTCTGCTCTAGCGGCTGTAAAATGTCTGTCCTGGTTTGATGACAACTAGACAGGAGCTGTGACAAATAGCACTGTTTCCTTACATGCTGAGCAGTTCTTTCCTTAACTGGCTTCAGAATTATATTTTATTGTGTTAATCTGTTTTTTTGAGCTACTCTTGTCTGATGCAGCTTCTGAAATTATTTTTTTTTCCCTTGAGGCTTTCTTGGTAGTTTAAAAGAAACACATTGGAAAGCTCCTTTAAACCAAAAAGACTCCAGCTTTTTTTCTTTATAGGGCGTTTAATAAAATGGGGTAACGGTTTAATTTTCTATAGCTTTGCAAGTGATTTGGGAAGGGCATCTCTATAGGAAACTGAGAGCTCTTAATGTAATCAAAGGAATTTTGGTGATGTAGGATTTGTTCTGTGCTGAGGCTGGTGCAAGACAGTTTTTTACAATTCTTTTCAAGAATGAAGTGAGCTTTTGGTTAAATGCTAATTAAATTAAGTTGGAGGGGTCCAAGTAAAACTTCTACTAATTGCAGATTTAACTTTCCTAGAGGAAAATAGTGTTGTTTTTTTTTAATTCCTTGTAATAGATCTTATTATTCAGTAGAGTAACTTAGAGTATCTCTCATCTGAATTTAGATGTAACTATTGAATTTGGTGCTTACATCGGTCTTCTATGTCCATTCTTGAGTTACCTTATTTTTCACACAAGCTAGGCACCTGAAAAACAAATTGCTTTTTAAATATGTATTTGGAAACCTAACCTTAGCTGTGCCTTACTGTGGCTATTTCTCCCAAGCTAATCTTGAGCTCAGTTGTGATCTGGCCCAGAGGAAACTGCTGCTAACACTTCTTTCCATCTCTCTCAGTCTTGCTTCCTGATACTGTCACGAGTGGAATGGTGACTTTGAGATTATGCTGAAGTATGTGAGTGATTGAAACAACTGAGACAATCAGTCTCTCCTTCTTTATGGACCAGGTGTCTAACAGGTTGTATCACCTTCCTCATCCCCTTCCAAGTTTCTTCTTGAACTCAGGTCTGACCATATCAAAGCTGTGCTTGCTGTTGTAAGGAGTTCCATTATGACTAATATTCCTTGTTAGGTTACTTTTTAGTTAATTTAATTGTCTAGGTGAGTTCTTCTGGGGCTAGAGTAGCACTGGGCATAATAAGGATGCCAGCGAATGCGGGCTTGGAAAGCAGGACTATAAGCACCAGCCTGGATGAGCTGAAATTGTTGCAGGTATCTTGCCTGAGTGATACATGGTGACACTAAGGAAACCAGGAGGAATCATGACAGAGTATCCAGATATTTCCCTTCCTTAGAGACAGCACCAACTACTTTTTATGTCTAATCTGTCAAAACGTCTCCAATATTACCTGTCACGTCCTCCAAGGTAATCTGTTCCACTCTTCAACTGTCTTTGTAGCTGTATGGCTCTCAAATGGAAGCAAAAATGTGATTTCAAAAGACTTGAATTTCTTAGATAATCTGACTGTTGAGCAGCTTTATTTAGCTAGCATTCAGTAAAAGTTGTATGTACAAAAATTATATTTGCAGGACCCAGGGTAAGAAAGCATGGTGAACTTGAAGATCATAATAATCCACTCCAGTACTGAGATCAGTGTTTCCATGACATATCCTTCTGCAAACTTTGTTGTGATTAATTGTATGCTAATATGCAAATGAACTGAATAATTCTCAGTAGTGTTTCATTTACGAGTTGCCTGTGTAGAACTGATAAACAAATTATGCCATCTGTTTTAGTGCATGTGAATTATTTTAACCATAGCTTTTGTGTGTTGTCCACTCAAAGTCTCTTTTGGAATGTTCCTTTAAGCAAATAATTTCTATTATCTTTTTTTTATTATTATGGTGTTCTGTTGTAAACTTATGACCGCATAGCAATTTTTAAGTTGGTGAAGAAAAGTATGCTGTGGTTGACCTCCTGTTGAGGTAGAAAAATGTGGTTGGGTAAAAAGATAACTGTCTCAAAATAGAGCATTACAACTGTTATGAAGTTCTTGTTGTTATATACGTATTTCTTATCAAAGTAACTTGTCCTGTGCTTTTCTACTTTTTATCTTGCATGTTCACTCTATTCTTTTTATACTTAGCCTTCTCCAAGGTCCATTTGACCTATTTTTTGTTTTCCTCTGACTCTTTCTGGAGTTTCAGATAACTAAAATTCCTCTTTTATATGTATTTCCCACCCAGCAAGGTGGGATTGTTTTTGTCTCTGTTTGTGTCATTAATTTAGACATTAGTAACAGTTTCACTGACCTTGTTTTTGCCATAAATGAGGTGTCATTTCCCATGGATCTTACCTACTGGTTATATGAGTGATGCAGCTTGCCTTGCTTTCCTTCCAAAAAATCATGACCAAAGTGTTACATGATCCCTTTCATTCAATTTTGCATGTACCATTGAAGGCAAATGTGGAAGAATTTTCCCTCTGCTTGTTCTTTTTGCTCTCCATATCAACCAAGGTGCTGGAGTATTTTATTGGACAGCATGCATTATGTGGTGATGTTATCTCAAAGTGCAATGTCTGGTATGCGTTAGTAACATTAGCCAGTGCCATATCAAAGTTGCCAAAGTAAAGGAGCAGAACTCTGACTCTGAGCTCTGTAATGACTTTTACCTGTGCCCTTCACTGTGATACTACCCTAACTTCTATTGCATACAGTTGTATATAGCATGTAGATGTCTCCTTCTTTCATGCGTTTCAAAAACCCTATCTTGACAATTTTATTAATTTTATTGATTCCAGATGGCTTTATAGGAAGATGGCTAGTCTTCTAAAAACTACTGTTGTTGGCATGTCAGTATTGTTGTTGTTGAAGTCAGTATTGTGAAAACCTAAGTAGCAATTGGGAAGTCTTCTTTGGCTACATACAAATATCGCTTTCTACTTTGTATGCGTTCAGACTGCTACAAAATTATGCGAAATTAACAGGGCCATTTCACTTTGTAAAAGGAGTGCCTGTTAGCCGTTTCTGCAAAATACACAATGTGACGTCAGTTAAGTCAGAGATCAAATGTTTGTTCTTTCTGATTGCTGATCTGAAGACGGTGATTTGGAAAAGTCTCTTAGTTCTTAATACATCAACACCATCTACTACGCAGTAGAAAGTTTGCTCTGCTTTTACAGGTGGTGTTTGGAAAGATGTAAGAGATCCTTAGGGAAGCGCAGAAGGCACAACAGTTGACAGTAGAGGTTAAATAGGCTAATAAGCAGTAGAGGAGTGAGATAGATTTAAGATTCTTTGTATGAGGCTCTGAATTGTAAAGTCATGGAGGAGAAAAAAAACAACCCACCTATTCCAAGAAGGTTTTCAAGTTATCTGTGAGATGCAGAATTCAAAAATCATGGAAGTTACAAATGCAAAGAAATGTGTTTTGTTGAAGGAGCACAGTGTGGTGTGTTTTCAAGGACTTCTACAGTTTGATTCCTTCAATAAATTTGCAGTTTTATTTCCATTGCTGTAAGTAAGTTTCCGTCTGAAAAAAATCATGGCAGATTAGTTTTGAAACAAAAAATGTGATTTGTTAAAGAAAATAAAATATGTAGCTATAGTTTGTGCTGTTGTTGTGGCTGTCTCTGTGACCCTGGATATTATGGCTGTAGTGTATTTGCCTTGAAGAACAGGGTACTGCACAAAGACTACCATTTTAAATGGAAGAGGAAGGAACTCTTGTAGGTTGTCAAATCTCCTGAGTCATCAGACTATATTCTGAGTATTTGTAAACTTTGGTAGGGGTGATATTTGCTGAAGTTCTACATTGCTTCTATTACTACTGTTTTAAAAGAAATCCAAATACTGTACCATATTCCTGAAAATAAGGGGGGCACTGTAGAAATCAAACAGTATCAGAATCTTAGCATTGTACCCAGATTAGTTGCTGAGAGACTAAAAGGTCTGCCAGAGCACTGAAACTAATGTGTGTTATCAAGCTAGGTAAATAAATGTGGTGTGAACAGCTAGAAGAACAGTGCAAATGGCAGTTGTGTGATGGTTTTTGCTTGCTTCTTTCTCTGTAGCCTTCATGCTGTCCTGGTGGTATCATGAAGACCATGAGAAGGAGGACGAGATTTTTTCTGTTTTAGTTTAGTGGTGAATATCATCACTTTGCATACTACTTCTGATTTTCATCTTCCTCTTATTTTTGAGGCAAAATAAAAAAAGAAATCAGATTGATAGACTAACTGGGACTTGAAACTGGACCACACGATCAGAGTTGTCTTTGAATGTTTATTTTTTTTTTCTGTTAGGCATCACAATTTCTGGTCTGCTTTTTTTTAGCTGTTCACTCTGAAATTGTTCATCCTAGCATTAATTAGCAAGACCAGCCTTTTTGAGTTTTCACTAGGGCAACAACAGTATTATCACAAATTTCACCCAGATTTGACTTTCAGTCACTATTAAAACCTCCATAACCAGTTGAGTCTAGGGAGAACTTGACAAGGTAACAGACTTAAAAATTTTCGGATTTTCTTCCCTTTTTTTTCCTCCCTATCCCTTACAATCCATACAATATTTATTTTTTTTTCTCCTAGATAGGCAGAATTTTTTTAATTACTCTTTTTTAGTGGCATAAATTAATTATATGTACAATGCAGTAAAAAGTTTGCTCAACTTTTACAATGGTGCCTGGAAAGGCCTAAGACATCCCTCAGTGCTGCTTGGAAGAGTCACAGCAGTTAACAGTAGAGGTTTGATAGGCTGACAGGCATTACAGACATCAGGTGAACTAAATGCTCTCAGGCTGAAGCTCTAAATTTAAAACCTCGTGGAGGAAAAAGAAAGGGGTTTTCAGATTTGAAGCTTTTTCTGAATTTTTAATGATTGTTGAGTGCATTGCAATAAGTAGAATTTACTTCATTCTCAGGATATATTTGTTTTAAAATATATATTAACTCCTTAGACGTTTCGGGTATGGGGCATAAAGTTTGATCTTAGATGGCTATGTGACTTTTGGTACAAAGTGAATCCATTGCACAAAATAGCATTTGGGATATTATTTCTAAAAAAGAGGAGGAGAAAAAAATAGATAGCTGAACTGTATATATATTTTCTTATGACTAAGTGGCCACATACCTTACCACAATTTTTATTTGAGGGCTATGTAACTGCCCGAACACTCATGCGCAAAGAATGTTCTCTGACTTAAAAGACATAAGGTTTTTGGAGAGGGAGTTAACTTGGGATGACTGTTGAGAAAGCTGTAGGATCTCTGACGTGTTGCCCCTGTTCTCACTCTATGCACTGCACTAAATTATTATATTATTATAAACCTATACTATAAACCTATTATAAAACTTTCACTTGTTTACTTCTGCTTATTGGCACTCCGCTTAGCAATGCTTGCAGGTTTTTAAACACCATTCGTCTTTGTCTGGTAACCTCAGAAAGAAGGCAATTAAATAATGAAAATTATAGTCAGCATTGTTTTAAAGCATGAAGAGAAGCTCTGTAAAGAAGCTAAAATGTAACAAAACCAATATATGGCACACTTCATATGATGTTAACAACTGATCTGCCTCCTCTGAAAATAGTGCTGATGGTATGCTGATATTTTTAACTGGATTTCCTGTGGAAACAAGGTGTATGTAGGCAATTTGTATGTGTGTTAGAGGATGTTTTGTGTGTCCCAAGCCCTTTCATTTGCAAATAATCTGATAAATAGAATCCTACCATTCAAATTCTACTGGAAACAGAAGGGGAAAAACTATTGTCAATTCTGACTGACCTAAATTTGTCAACTAAATTTGACAGTGGTCTAGAGTACCAGCAAGTTTTGTGGAAAAACAGACAAGACAAGATGATATCTATCTTGGAAGTCCGGTGCTGATGTGCGTACCATATTAGTTGGCAAAGAATCTAGATGGGAGGAAGACTTTATAGATGCATCATCTGTAAGAGAAGTTTGTTTGGTCCCCAAGAAATTATGAGCTCCAGTCTTTATTGTTTCACAGAAGTAATCTTTTGATCTTAGACCTGCTTTCAGATAGGTCCAAGAATACCATGAATGGTTTTAGGGTACTTGAGATGGAGGGAAACACAAGAGAACAATTACAAGAAGAGTAGCTTTTCATTAATGACTATGTGTTCATAAATTTCTTGCACTGTAGAGTATTTTTGGTTTAGAAGTTTTGCCCCTTCTGGCAAAACTCTGTTAACAGTTTCACACTGGAGCTGAAATTGGGCAAGTGTTTTGGTAGAAGATCTATATGGCAACAGTCTATATGCCAAGTCTATATGGCAACTTGCAGATCTATATGGCAACATTCTTCTACCAAGTGTTTTGGTGGAAGAATGTTGCCATATAGATCTGCAAGTCCTTTTAGTGAATTGAGAAACTGACTTTAGAAGCTACTCTTCCAACTTCCACAAGGCAAGTGGAATGGTATGCCTGGACAAATCTCACCAGGTAAAGTGAATTTTGCAGTAAAGAAAATGGTTTTCATAGTTATATTAGAAGATACTTCTTTAAAATAGTAACAGCAGAGAGACAGGGGCTACCAAGGAATTTAACCTGCTGTTTCTTTTTAATGTAGTACACTCTAAATGCTGTTTATAGAATTAGAAATTCCTGTCAACGTCCTTACATGTTGTGCTGACAAACTACCATCAAGAACGCAGTTTTGTTTTGTAAACTTGCAGTTACTTAGGACAGATAAAATTGGTCTGATGATCTTATTTTGTCTGATGCTGACTTAGTATCATTAGAATGAATTTAGTATAAGATTCTGTGTGCTTTTCTGAGAAGTCTTCTGCCACGTTTCTGGGGGTTATGTGTACTGTTGTTCATAAGGGTAAGTATAATTCCATTGTGAAAGTGTTGGTAAAATCTAGAATGATTTTTAAGCACGTCATTGTAGCTTTTTTTTAATTTACTTTGGCAGACACATTCAGAGTGTTTGACTAAAGTTATCTCTAACTTAGTGGTTTATTCTTGATCTAGCATTGCTTTAAAGCTGCGATAAGATGCAGTATAAAATATCTTGCTACTCTGAGAAGGTGCAGCATGTCAATGCAGCCAAAGGCCTTGGGCCTCTGAGACATGCTACTGAATATCTGGCTCACAAGCTTCATAATTTTGCCCATCATTGGACCTTTCAGGAACATCTCCTGCAGTATGCAGAGGAGCATGATTTCACTGCAGAGTTGCATACTGGTGTGGGGAAAAGAAACAGAGAGTTGAGTAGAATCAGTCATGTGCTGGACATATTCCTGGCTCAGCACTATCCTTTTAGTCTGCCTGAAAAATACTTCTAGGAATATCCTAGATACGTCACCGATCTTGGTGACTTGCTGTCCTCTGAGAAGTTTGAATTTAGCAAAAAATGGATAATAAATTGTCTGATTTGTCTGTATACTTACTTTCCTAAAGCAAATACCTTCTTTATAACTTAAGCTTCTGTTATTAGATGTTGTCTGTTACTGAAAATGGAGATGTTACTGCTGGAAAACCAAATGAAGAGAGAACATATAAAAAGGTAAATAAAACTACAAGCTTTTTATTGTATGTTTTTCCCTTTGTGTTGCTAATTCAGATCTGCTGTAAGTGAAATATATTTCAGAACTAAGTAAAACTAAGAACAAATAATATGTTCCATGGATTTCTTTGTAAGTACTTTATTCCTTTTGTGAAATCGATCATAAGATATTTCTACCCACTGCAGAGCTGACTATTTAAAGCGTGTTCAGTGCAGCTTTAAAGTATACACTCTTGCTAGATTGATAGAAATTCTTTGCTCTTAGCAACAGATATACCTCTGGGCATAAATACTGTTGTGAGAAATTTAGTACAGCAAGTTCCCAAATGCTTTGAATATTTATACAATGTGTCTGGACTATAAATCTTATCACTTCTTCAGTGTTTTGTCAAATAGACCACTATTTGTTTGCTATGTGTTTAAAAAAAAAGAAATGTTGTTTAAGAGAGGATGTATTTAGTGTAGTAGCAGAACAGATCCATTTAGATATTGTAACAGTAGCTGATACTGATTTGAGGTTTGTTTTTCTGACACTGATTGTCTTGACCAGCATTATTTAGGTCCACCTAGCAATACTGGTAACTAAGTGGAGCTATGAATGCACCTTTTCCTGTTTATATTTACATAACCAAGTTGTTACCTGCCAGATTTGATCTTTTTTCTTGGCAGATCACCTCAAAGAAATGGTGACTGGTTTTTTTCTTAATTTCTGTAATCTAGCACAGACATTCAAATACTTCTACAGTATGTATGTTTTTCATTTCTAGGTGTCACAGCACTGTTGGTGAAGTCAAGGAGTTTACTTAGCTGCTATTTCTTTTCCCACCCCTTTTGCTGCCAGTTACATTTTCAGTATCTGGATGTCTTTAACATTCCAGATAATTTCCTCAGAAATGAGAGGAAATAATGTTTGAGAAAATTGATTTTTTCCTCTTTTTAGGTACAGATTATATTCAATCTCCCAATTTATGACTTTAAAATATTAAACTCTAAATTTTTCTTGACACGTAGTATGAGAAAGGAAGAAAAGTTCAGTGCCTGAGATGAACACTTCCACAGTTTTATTTTGCTAGACTAGACTAGTATGTAAGTTTCCATTCCCCCCAGTCATCCTACATATTCTCCTCTGTTCCTTTTCAACTATCAGTTCACAAACTTTCAGAGAAAGGCAGGTAAAGGCCTCACCATGGCACAAATTCTTCTGTGTATTTACTGGAAATACCTCTTTAACAAAATGTAGGATTCACAGCCACATCACACTGAAAGGTCATGGTGACTATCATCTCCAGGTTCCGTCCTCTCCCCTGAACCACCAACAGACACAGTTGTCGGTGTCTTATGCCAGTTTATTTCCTTTTCATGTAATTACACCCTCAGTTGTTCTGTGTCCAAGCTCCTGTGTTACATATGCCCTGTAGTTAAGTATTATCACCAAATATTATCATCATACTCCTCCTTTTTTGGTAATGTTAATAAAAAATTAGTAAGTTTTGACCCCACAATTTATCCATGCAGGGCTAACTGGTAGCTCAAGTAAGCCTGATGCCTCACTTTTAACAATGTCTCTCTTCTCTTGAGCCAAATTCCTTACAAACCTTGCACTTTCTGTTGGACCTTGAAGACTCTGCTTGAACAGGGAGATTGGACCAAATGACTCCACCGGTGGTCCCTTCCAACCTGAACCATTCTGTGGTTCTTTGATCCTCACCTTCTTCAGATATTCCATATAACATTTGATATTTCTCATGGAAGTTCAGAGCAATCAACAGCAGATGTCAGGAAGTGTGTTACAGGTTAAGCCTGGTATGACCTATGTTTATCAGAGGCATTTCAGGTTATTTCCCGGTTAGTTCCATCTTTTTAGGTAACTTACGCAAAGAGATCTTGCTTGGTTAAATGCTTGTTTGCAGTTAACACCTGCTTGTCTTTTTTTGCGCACATCACTTTTCTTTGCTCTTTTACACAGGTTTGCGTTTACAGTTTTCCAGTCACGTGTTGTTATACTTGTTTGGTTTGGCTGAAAAATACTTGCAGTTCTGTCCTGTGACTTCCTGTGCCACTTCCTCCAGAGATCTGGGCTGGGAGAGAGCTTGTTCCCTCAGCTGGTACTTTTTCAGCTATTTGGGCAGTTTCTTAATTGCAAGGGCACTTAGTCAAGATACTCATCGAGTTTTGAAGACAGATCATGCTTTCTAATCTATTCACCTTGCTCAGAAACTTCACTTGCATTTTTTTAACATAATAAATTATTATTACATAATAATAAAGTATTTAAATATTTGTATTTAAATGCACATGTAAAAATTACATAATTTTTTACAAAAATTTATTTTTACATAATAAATAATTTTTTTAACATAATAAATTACATAATAATTTACATAAAAATAGAAGCTTATACTGTTCAACTGAGAAAAACAAAGGACAGTAGTTTGGTTTGTGTCCTGTAGTTCTTTAGCATATGTGGCCTTGGGAGAGTTCCCAAAGATACTACTTTCTGTACATCCTGGGGAAACAAGAAATCTTGTTTATAACGGAAAAGTTTATTTCTGACCTACAGTAGAAATCAGCTGACTTGTCAGGTGCATGAATGTAAATACCTTGAAGTTCCAAGAAATTTCTTACATTATTACAACCTTGTGCAAGGCCTTACATGAGCATTGCTACCACATCCTTGTGGACTCTGCAGTGTATGACGGGACCAAAAAAATGGCATTGTTTCTATTATGAATCATGATTCTTCCTTCTGCTCTTTTCTTTTTCAGTTTTTCTGCTCCTGCATTCTGATATAAATGCTCATCTCTCTTTTAATTGCCTGTTATTATCTAGTCCAAATCCTTGAGAGAAGAGGGAACACAACTTTCTGTTTGTTGTGTTTGTTTTTCTGCTGCCAACCACAGTGTCTTCCTCTCTCTAAAAACGGTGTTATTTAAGGTGGGCTGCTGGGCAGTTAGGCTGCAGGCAGTTGCTACAAACGTTATAATCTGAAGCTACTCCTGCATTTTCTCTCTATCTGTAAATTTCAAGAAGTTGCTAAAGCGTACAGTGTGACAATGAGCTACAAAATATTTCAGTAGTTCAGACTAAAGAATTTAGTTAATGGAACAGACACTTCACAGATACATGTTCAGTGCAGCTTTTAAGGTGGAGAATTAAAATAGCTTTTAGATCAAAGAAATATAAATTATGCAAACTGAGGCCAGTTCTTTCAGGGTGTTGTTTTTGGTTGGTTAGCTTGGGTTAGTCTTTTGTTTCTTTTGGTTTTGGTTTGGGGTTTGTGTTTGGCATTTTTTGGTTTTTTGGGTTTGTGTGATTTTGTTCTGGGTCTTGTTTTGATTTTTGTTTTGTTTGGTTGGTTGGTTTGGTTTTGGTTTTTTGTGGTTTTGGGGTTTTTTTCCAGGAGAAACAGGGTAAGTGTGTTGGTTTAAAGGTAAACCAGCAGGAGAAATGAACCCAACTCAAAGAGATTGTAAGTCAGAATTACAATTTAAAGAAAATAATACAATAAATACAATTATTGAGAGAGTTGGTTTTAACCCACAACACTCAGT